>JAZBHA010001291.1:0-20949 GCA_037464855.1 Iselma pallidipennis | reverse complement strand
GGAATTTCACGTAATATAACTATACAACGTTTATGATTTGGACGTACTTTAACGCCCTCCTCATCTACTTGGACGTTTGGAGACTCTCTTAATACTTCTGTTATTAATTTTATATCTTTGGTGAGTCTTTTGACTTGATTAAAGTTTGCAACAGTCCAAATAGGCACATACTGATCATTATCCATTTGTGACAACAGGTATGTGTCATTGGCTAAATTCTCTCTGGAAAATTAAGAACGAAAAAAAAATAAAACAAAATATAATTATCGGTTTTCCCCTTAATCATAATTACATCTACAAAAGGTCATAAAAATTCTTTGAAAAATATGTAATTGTTGGCTAACAGTGAATGAAAACAAAATAGTTATTCCCATTTTTAAAACAACAAAATACTAACTTTATGTTTAATTTAACCAAATATCTCCCAGTTATTTTCAAATAATGATCCAGTACACTTAGAAATTACATTCAATACATTGTCCTTTTCTTTTAGATAACGATTTTATCATAAATAAAGTGATTCCCCTAATTATTTATTTGAGTGGTATCTCAAAAATTCAGTCAAAGGTCACGTGATTGAAATAAAATAAAATAAATACTAATCCTAATAAAAATCCACCCCGAAAAGGTCAATTTTTTGTTGCACTTTGTTCCCTCCCCCAATAATTTTGAGGTTATGTTACAAGTATGTGTAACCTAGATTTTAATTGTGGGTGGGTCACAAAATGATTATTAAAAACAACAACAACAACAACCACAGAAACAATCTATTAAAAAAAAAACTCACCTGGAGAAATAATATTCCAATTGCTGTGATAACATTTGTTTTAATTGCGGCAAGGGGTAGGCAATATTTGTTGTTGTTATTGATGCATTTGTTGATTGTTGTGAGGCATTTTCATGGGGAGCTGAGGGTTGTAACATTGGACTTAAGCCCTCAGCTCCCTCTGTTACCCCATTGACGGCGATATATTCATTACCCACAATACCAATTGTGGATTGTGTATCAGGGGTGGTATTATTGAAAACCGCCCCTGAAGGCAGTTTACCAAGATCCCCATTCATGTACACGTAGCCTGCAAATAAAAAAAATATATATAATATAAACACGAACACAAAAAATTAATAAACAACCCCGAAAAAAAAGATCAATTAATTATTTAATTAAATTAAATTAATTTCGATATTATTGTGTCTAAATGTATTTATGGGCTTATATCCAAGTTGGCTTTTTTCTCTAAAGAAACAAAAAAAAAACAATGAATTTTTAACACACATATACACTCATAGAGACAGACAGGTCATGATGACTTTGTTAGATTTTCGTATGGAAAATCGTGAAGAAATGACGTAATTTCGTGTAATAATCATTCAATTACCAATTAATAACGAATTTATTGAGTGAATTTTATTTAGATAATTATTGACATACCTGTTATAACGTAAAATATGGTGGGTATTTGAAAATCGGAATTGAAAGTTTCCTAACCTTAATTTTGTGTGTAAGTTATACGAATCGAATTCGTGTTGAGAATTCAAATGATACGTACAGGGAAAAATGATTACATAATTATTGAAAATTCTTGAAAAACTTTTCGGACCAGGAGAAAAATGCACCTATCTATATAGGAAGTTAATGCAACAACGTGCAAAAAAATAGTGAATGGTAAAAGCAAAAGATGGCAACGTTTCAGATATGTATGTTATGTATTATATGAGTACATGTGTATGTATTTGTGTGTATTATAGATAGATGGAGATTATGTATTTTTGGTAAATTGACCATTAATTGTAGCGCACAATGGTTGGGTATTTTTAAATTCTCGTCAAATTATACAATTTTTTTTTTTATTTCTCTAAATAGGTGTGTTAAGAGAAATGTGTGTGTGTGTGTGTGTTTTAACTGCAACGATTAACTGCATCGCCCAATTGGCTAGTTTAATTCTCTTTCGAAAGGCCACCAGCCACGGACAAATTTAGAAAACGGCCTAGTCCCGCGATCACAACTAACATAATCGCCCCCAATTTTGGTTATAACCGAACTTCAACAAATATTTTTTTTACAACCAATCGACAATCTATAATAATTAATTGTTTTATACATATTTGTAATTAGTTTAAAATTGAAATTTATAATTTTAAAACAGCCGCAGATGTTTGACTTATAACAAAATTACACGCAACACAAATCTATAATCAATTTCTAATAAAATTGTATTGTTATAGGATTAAAAAAAAATTCTATTAAAATAAATTCAACGTAAAACATACCGCTTTTTAGAATTGCTTTGTAAAAATTCCCTTAAAACACTGTTTTTTCCTCAAAAAATAATAAATTTCCTCCGCTATTTGTACACTTTTTTCAACACACACACAAACTGGCAAAATGGCCGTCGTCGTTGGGGCACATGCCACAGAAAACTATGCTATCGGAAATATGTGTGCACGACAAAGATGGCTACATGACTTGACAGTACTAGTGCCATCTACCTGTCAAACAACATAAATACGATTATATTAAGGTGTGTTCACACGTGAAATTCAGACACAATATCGCCACCTACTTTCCGATCACAAATTTTTTTTTTGGTTTCGCATTTTAATTTTTTTCTCGCGTCCCGTAAATATTGAAAAACTCACCCTCCGTTTGTGGGTAAATCACGCCAGTCTCCCAACCGGTTTGTTGTTGTTGTTCAACTTCTACATTTGTATCGATTTTCGTATCAAATTCGTCTAATAGATTATTGGGGGGCTCCAGTGATGTCCCAGGTGGATTTGAAGGAGTCACCTGGAAAATAAATTTGTTTCAAATTTAAACAAAAAAAAAACACCACTGAGATTAGCGAAAAAAAGAGAAATGATTGAAATATCAATCAATGGAATTTGGGGCATTTTTTTTCTCTTCTCGGTTCAATCTCGAACAGAGAGCACAGAGAGTCAAAGGGAAAGTATAAAAGTTCACTTCCTGTTGGCCCATTTTGTCTTGTTATTACAATCAAGAATTACAATTAAATCACGAGTTTTTTGTCGTTTTATGGACACACAAAAAAAAATTATTAAAAATTCAATTGAAACGACCAGAAAAAAAGTTCAAATTTCCGTATCCATTTATGGGTGCTCTCCTATCCACCTGTTGTCATTGGAAATTTTAAATAAATCATTACGACAGATAAATTATAACAAATCATTGATAAATCTGATATTGTGATTTGTTATCAATATCTTAAGAGGGAAAAGTTTCAAGTATTTCATTAGAAACATCTGGATATTAATTAATTCTATAATAAAATTCTAATTAAAATGAAAGAAACGAGAATATGATAATAATAATAATAGTAATAATAAAGCAAAAGGTTTGACATTTTCAACTTGTATAATGTAACTTTTTTTACAATTGCACTTTCTTTCAAAAAAAGAACCAGTTTGTTGAATATGAAATAACTGGAACAGGCCATAAAGTCCTTGAGGTTTTTTCTTTACAATATATCAACTACTAGTAATAATTATTATAAATTAACAAAAAAATCTACTCCCATACAGTAAATAAACCAAAAAGTTTACTTTGAAATTATTTTTGTTGGTCAAAGTATAATAATACAATAATATAAATAGGATAGTCTGGACGGACGTCCTAAATTCACCCTTTGTCTGTGTATAAAAACAGCAAGAAAAAACCCTTACAAGGTTTAAATGTCGATTTCCACGTGTTGCTCATCTCATTGTCAGTCTCGATTTACGAAACATTCAAAAAATAACTCAAAACATCACTTATCGATCCGCAATATGGAGCTAACATACGCACACACGTAGATTTGCATTCAAATTTTTGCATATAGATGGTAATAACTAACAAATTTTCTTAAATTTAATCGATATAAACAATAATTTCTATATAAAAAACATCTTTCTTATATGAAACAATCGCCAAAACCATCCCCTTTGTTTACCATATGTTTTGTTGATGTTCACCTATATATCTGACAAATATGTAGATGTTATCCATATGGCACACTCACCTTCTGGATAATGTAGCACCGTGGATTGAATGCTGTACAAATATATGTTCCGTTAGCGTCCAAACAGGCCGTTAAAGGATCAGACCCGGAGGGTACGGCCTTGCCGCGACCTCTCCGTAGGGGCATCTGTCTGTATTTGTTGTTGGTGGAGCAGTGGAGCACCAGCAGCACTTGCTGATACTCAGCAGCATGCCGACCTGTTGAGTCCAGGCACTACTGTGCCAGCTGATCGGGATAAGGCGCCGACGCTGACGACGCTGACATTATAACAACAACAACCACCACGACGACAACACAAACACCAACAACATACAATATTCTTGGATACATTGTTCGTATTGTTGTAGCACATCTGACCACCCTTTTTCTTATATGTATGTATGTATATGTATATGTTTACTAAATGACGGACGGCGTCGACGTCGTCTGGATATATCACGTGGTTACCTCAATTGATAGATCGCGGAATAAATGGGGGTGGATGCGTCGTCGGCGTCATCGTCATCCTATCCGTCTATTATTGTTATTCCAAAACATTGACCAAACCAGAGAAAGTTCAAATTATACCACCCCCGTATTTACGTCACTGACTGTACGAAATGTGGAGTTTTTTGCCACAAATATATTTCGTAAACAGTAATTGAACAAATCAATATTTAGAGATGAACTATATAGTGGTAAATTTCAAAAATCGCGCGTTTTGACTGTATAATGTGTTGCCTAGCCCACACATTCTGAGGACTAGCGAAATCAATAAGATTTTGGTTGGGAAATAGAAAAATACAAACAATTTGATTTTGATTTTTGTTTATTTATACAGAAATTAAGCTGGTTTTTGTTTCTTTTAAAAGAATTATTGTAATTTAATGCAACTGCAACTGCAACTGCGACAATCACTACCACCAACATTAGATTACAAAATTCCCTATTGATTTTTGACATTTATCGTATTCTAACCTCACTGTTTTTCCACTTGTCAAAAAAACTAAACAATTAGAATTTTCTTTAAAAATGCCAGATTTTCTAGCGGAAAATAATCTTTGCGGTCAAACAATTTTACAATTAGTGTCACGTGGAAATGCAATTATTGCTGAATTATTACGCCTTAAGGATTACATTCCAAAAAAATACAGGTAAACTTCCAAACATCTCAAGTACAAAATCAAAATTCGACAAAAACCCATTGTTTTTTCTAGGTTATCCACAAAAGACGATATTCAAAAATACGGTGATATTATTATGGATTTTAGTTATTTTAAAATTGAAGAAACACAAAATAATAAAATCGAAAATTCGGAAACACTACGTGATTTAGATGAAGAATTCCGTGACAATCACATAGAAATAATTAATCGTTTCTATCTAATATTTGAAAGTATACATAGTTATGTGACTGATTTGAATCATTTCTTAGATGAACTAGATGATGGTGTCTATATACATCAAACATTAGAAACGATTGTTGCTGACATAGAAGGGAAACAATTATTAGTAAGGATTTTCTAATAATTATTTCAAAATTCAATAAAATCAATTCATTTCCAGTGTGAATCTTTATATTTATATGGTTTGATGTTACTAATGATCGATGAATACATTGAAGGACCGGTTCGTGAAAGACTTCTAGTTTCGTATTATCGTTATACACCTCAACGAAGTGATACACAGAGTAGAATTGATGATATTTGTAAATTACTACGTGATACTGGCTATCAATCAAGCAAAAAACCCAATAATTACCCGGAAGATTACTTTAAGTAAGTGAATTTTTTGTCGAATTTGTGGTGGACTTGAAAAAACAAAATTGATAAATTTCTAGACGTATTCCAATAAAATCAACATTTATCGATATTGTAATTGGTCATTTACGTTCAGATGATATCTATGGTCAATTAACTGTCTATCCATTACCGAAACATCGTACTATAGCATTATCAACACAAGCTTCAATGTTGTATGTTTGTTTATATTTTCAAACAACTATTCTACATGCACAGACGGCAGTAATGCGGGAAATTGTTGATAAATATTTCCCCGACAATTGGATAATTTCAATTTATATGGGTTATACGGTGAATTTAATTGAAACATGGGATAGATTTCATGCAGCTAAATTAGCATTGAATAACACATTAGAAACAGTAAATATAAAGAATTTATCTCAAAATTTCGGTGATAGTTTATTACAATTAACGAAATTGTGTAATTCAAAATTGAAAGAAGGTGCATTAACAAATGAGACTTTATTAAAAGATATCAATAATATTATTAATCTATTACGTGATTGTAATTTTACAATACATTGGTTAATGCTGCATACACAACCGTTAACTATAAAACAGGAGAAAAATAAACGAATCAAACAATTACGTGATTTAATCGTAACCGAATCAAAATATGATCAAATATTATTGTTTAAATTACTATTAAATACAGCACAATTAGAATTAACAACCAAAGAGATTTATAAGAATTTATTAAACAATAAAGAACAACAATGGACGAATTTGAAGGATGAAAGTTATAAAAATCTGGTGGATTTATCGGAAGTTTTCAGTGGTACGAAACCATTAGTACGAATACAGAAAAATGAGAAACTTCAACAATGGTTCTTGGAAATATCTAAACAAATAGAGACACTTGAATTGGATAGTAATAGTGGTAGTGGACGGAAGATTGTACATTTGATACAAGCATTAGAAGAAGTCCAAGAATTCCATCAATTAGAAAGTAATATGCAAATTATCCAATATCTGTTAGAAACACGTAAATGTTTGCATCAAATGTTATTAATCATCAATATAAAAGAAGATATTTTGATACATTTACAGATAATTGGTGATTTGAGTTATGCATGGGAATTAATTGATAATTTTACACCAATCATGCAATTGGGTATCAAAAAAGAATCAACATTAGTTATTAAATTACGTGCTGTTTTCTTGAAATTATCATCAGCTTTAGAAATACCATTATTACGTATCAATCAAGCACATAGTAATGATTTAATATCAGTATCTGAATATTATAGTCATGAATTAGAAATTTATATACGAAAAGTTTTACAAATTATACCGAAAATGATATTTGAGAAATTATCAAAAATTATCCATATACAGACGACAATATTGAAAGAATTACCAACACGTTTAGATAAAGAGAAATTAAAAGATTATGCACAATTGAATGAACGTTTCGAATATGCTGAATTAACACATTCAATATCGGTTTTAAGTCAAGGTATGCGTATGATGAAACACACGTTAGTTGGTGTGGTATGTTTAGATCCAAAACAATTACTTGAAGATGGTATCCGGCAAGAATTAGTGCAATATATTACAAAAGCACTACATACCGAATTGATATTCAATCAAAAATCCACGAAAATCAATGAATTAGAATTGAAATTACAATCATTAGGACGTATAATGGACGGCTATAAACGGTCATTTGAATATATTCAAGATTATATTAATATTAATGGTTTAAAGATATGGCAAGAGGAAGTAACACGTATTATTAACTATAATGTTGAACAGGAATGTAATAGTTTTCTTCGGATCAAAATCGGTTCATGGGAGAGTAGTTATCAGAGTCGTTATGTACCGATACCGGTGTATCAATCAATTGATAATATTAGTGTTAATTTTATTGGGCGATTGGCTAGAGAGATTATCCGACAAACGGATCCACGGTAGGATCAATTCAACAGGATGTCCCATTAAATCATTGGGCCACTCGCAAGGGTGTAGAATTTGTTGGGACGTCCTTTATATGTGTCGTGAATTAATTCTGATAATTGTAGGCAATCAGTTTATATTGATCAATTCTCCACATGGTACGATATCAAGACACATAAACCAATAATTAATAAAGATACAATGAATTTAATAACATCAGCAATTGAAATATCTGGTCTAGTTGGTTTGGATCGTTTATTTTCATTTATGATTATATCAAATTTACAAAAACTCTATAATTATTTGTCGAATAATAATAATGAGACATGGTGTAATATTTTAACAAATATCCATAAAGAAATAAAAACAATTCATAATAATGAAGATGATAATAATCAACAGAATTTAATGAAATTCTATCAAACATGTATAAATCGTACAAATAAAATATGGAATGAATTTTTAGATTGTATGTTGATTGTTGGACAATTACAGCTTTTACGTAATCTAATTGCATTCCATTTAAATAAATCTTGTAGATTTAATGCCAAGAATTTGGAATCATCTTTAAGATCTTTAAATAAGTCGGTTAAATTCTTATGATTGTTTAATACAATCAATACAAATTTTAATAATTTTAGAGCATTAATTCTGGATATTACCAGTGGACAACATACACCTAGTGAAGAATTATTATCAACATTATCGCCGTATTTTGATTATTCAGGTTTAAATAATCCATTTAATAGAATTTATATGACAACTAGATTTAATGTGGAACATTCTATTACGGTTTTTATTTTCGTAATTGCACATTTAAACAAATTATTCATGCCACATAATCCTGGTGAGTTTATTATTAATTTTTTTTTTGTATTTACAGTGAAACCTCTCTTAGGCGGACACTGCCCATTTTGTCTTCTTAAGAGAAGTGTCCGCTTAAAGGAGGATAGACGAGAAATTACAGGAAATTATTATTTTTCTATACTTTTTACTAGTTTTATTAGATACTTGATTCCATGCACTATTGGCCCACATTACTGCGTCGAAAATATTGACAGATTTGGGCAATTCTGTAGCTGATGATACTTCATTCATGTGTACTATCAAATGCTTTAAAACCAGTTGTCTATGGTAAATCTTAAATGTATTTATGATACCCTGGTCAAGTGGTTGGCAAAGGGCAGTCGAATTGGGTGGTAAAAATATTAGTTCGATGTTGCTAAGGCGCAAATCTAGGTGATATATTATCGAGAAGAAAAACAGTAGAGGTATTCACAAGACCCTGCCATTGCCTTGTATTTGTACGCGTTCGTAGAAATACCAGCCACTATATCTACCACTTGTGAACGCACTAAATGATAAGAGAGAGAGAGAGACATCACGCATGTCCGTTGCATTTGTTCACAGCTGTTAAAGATACGAAGTTGAGAAAACATATCTCAACGCTACTCTCATATACGCGATCTTGGCTATTTCCCCCACCTACTGGAAATACGAAATACGAGGTCTCGTAGAAATAGGAGGGCAGTTGTGAATACCCTCAATGTTCCGATTCTGGTTTTTCATATTTTTGTTGAAATTTTGAATTACTCACCGCTTAAGGGTTACATGCCAAATTTTAAGACAAAATAGTGTCCGCGTCCGGTTAAGACAACGTTCTCTTTAGAGGTGTAATAGGTGTATCCAGTTACATTGTGTCTAAACATACTACTCATAAACGTCCGCATAAGAGAGGTGTCCGCCTATTAGAGATGTCTGAATAGAGAGGTTTCACTGTATTTATTTTAATTATTAATTGTATTTTAGCAAATTTACAAAAAAGGGCTGCAGATCAGATTGATGGTACAGCATTTGCTGTATCAATTCATACATTAATCAAACAATTCCATTGTAATTTGAATGATAATTTTCTAAAATTATTATCAAACTATATTACACAATTAACAAAATCGAATATTAGGTAAATATTTATTGATTTTTTTCTATTGATTATTATTGTTGCATAATAAAATAAAAATTTTAGTAATAAAAATCACGAACTACCACCAGAAGTCGGTTGGGCATTAAGTTTTATTGATATCTATACGAATTATTCGGAAACTTCGAGGCAATATTTCCGGGAAAATCTACCAGAAGAAATCTATCATTTGGAAAAGACTTTAATTAATCAATAATAATAATTATTTGATAAATTGTAGTTTTTCTACAAATAATTTTTCAACATAAATAAAGAAAATTTACGATTATAGCTGCAATTATTGACATTTAAAATGCAACTTTGATTAGAAGTGTAGTGAATTATTTGGGAGAATTACGAGAAAATGAGAATTTTCCAAAATTAATTGGGTAAGTGAAAAATTTAATCACAAAAAAACATTTGTTCAGCCATAATATTTTCGTTTGTTAATCTGTAATTTGTGTTAATAATGCTGTTCCTTTTAAGATCCAATAATTCTCCGGCTTATCAGTTGTTAACAATATAGCTAATATAAAATTCGTACTATGTCCAGTTGTTGACAGAACACCGGCACGTATCGATGTTTTATATAAAGGTGCCACATAACGTTGATCGTTTTTCGTCAATTCACTAGTCGGTATTAACAAAATTGCTGGCATTATTGGATTAATTTCTCCTGAAATTTTAATTATCAAAAATAATATAAAAACACCGATGGTTGTATTTTCTAGTTTTTGAGGGCCAACGTTTCGTCATCGTGTGGTAACTTCTTCAGGGCAGCAACTAGTCTACTACTGAAGAAGTTACTACACGGTGACG
This sequence comes from Iselma pallidipennis, assembly GCA_037464855.1. NCBI lineage: Eukaryota > Metazoa > Arthropoda > Insecta > Coleoptera > Meloidae > Iselma > Iselma pallidipennis. The sequence continues at coordinate 10,474 of JAZBHA010001291.1, read as the reverse complement.
AAACGTTGGCCCCAAACAAAAAAATACAACCATCGGTGTTTCACTGACATAATAATCAAAAAATCATAACTAAAGTGAAAATAATCATAAACGATAATATAAAAAATTGTTCAAAATTACCTGGTTTTTCGTCGACAAGTTCCATTGATTTCAAGTCCCATCGTCCAGCATCTAGAAATAAACCATGAATGATGGCACCATCATTTGGACGTGAGAGATTTTTATAAATTAACGGTGGCTACAAAAATTAATCAATTCTTTAAAATATATATTAAAATTACCAACAATATACCTACATCATGGCCAGTTTCTTCATGTGTTTGTTTAATAATTTCTTGATCGATAACAACATTTTGTACAACAAAATCAAATTTCAATCGATCAATTGGTAAATTGTATTTTCTAGCATAAGTTTGTAGAATGCCGGTTAGAAAACCTTGTGGAAAATAGAAACCTGATAACCAATATGAGATTGGATGACCCATTCGGATCCATATCGAAATAAAATCAAGTCTTAATACTAAATCATGTGTCCAACTGGCGAGTTTTTTTAACGAATTGTACGCCTTTGATGACCACATTTTTGGCACCTAAATTAAAAAATTTCCAACAATATTTCTCGATTATAATACAATTCAGGGGTCTCCAAACTATAGCCAACACAGGCCCGCGAACACCACCAATCCGGCCCGTCATAGTTTATTTTGATAACATTGTAAAATTTACAATGTAAGTAAATCATACAAAATAATAATCAGATTTTTGTAGATATTTAACGATGAGCTAGCTAGGTCTTACATCCCTGTCACACGGACACAATACAATTCAATTTAACCAAGTTCGCAATTACCTTGGTTCTCAATTTGCCGTGTGACTGCACACAATATTCAATCAATGAGCGGCGAAATTGTGTTAACTACGCATGCGCGACATTCAAAAGCATGGCTGCCATCAGCTGTTTGTTCAAGAAACACACACAACATACACATGACAATCTACGCCTTGCGCGTGCGTTAATTGTAATTGTGAAATGTCCGTGTGACAGGGATCTTAGCCTTTGAGACTTAGTGGAGGACTCAGTGTGGCCCTTAGGCTAAAAAGTTTGGATACCTCTGATACAATTTATTGGTAAATATCACCTGATTATTTAGGAAAGCTCTAAAAACTTCTTCTAAACTTTCAGACATTACAACAATTCCTTTAATAGCTTTCTTTAAATCACCGATAGATGTATGAATTACTTTTAATAATGCATTATATCGATCGATTTCTTGTAATAAAACCGTAGTCAATGACGGTAATCTGCCACTGTTATCACGTTTCATTAATTGTACATTAACTTCTTCCATATCAATGTTTTGTAAAATTTGATCACTAATTAAATTTGCTAATTCATAAACAATATCATCACTGGTTTGTTGAGTTTCACTGATACCACCACTAGTTGGTTGACTGTCTAAAATCGTTAAAATAATATTCTGTGTTTCCTTTATCTGATAAGCGATATTGGCATTCTCGTGCATGCCAAAAATCTCCGGTTCTTCTAAAACTGGAAATTGTTCAATAAACTCCTGATATTGTTGTAGTTTTTCATAATCTGGACAATAATAACGGCCAGATTTCGAATATTTATAATTCTGTTGTAGGATATTGATTGAGAAAAAGATTTTTAAGATTGTTTTCAAACAACGTAAATCCCATATATCAGTAACACGACCACCATAAATAATTTCACCGGTTAAATATTCCACAGTATCCCATGGTATTTGATAATAATCATCATTATCAATATTATCATAACAGAACATTTTTAATGTATTTAATGCAAATTCACGATCACTATCATTGAATTCATAAATTATATTCCAGCCTAAAGGGCCGAATTTTTTACGTTCTTGAATTATACCGTGAAACATACATAAACCGAACAACATTGACCGCCAATTCTGCTCCAATGCTGTATTATTCACATTAATTGATAAAAAACTATAAAAGAAAAATCAAAAAAATACTTACGATGATCCTCGAAAAAATCCTGATCCAGATCGGCAAATGATCGTTTCATATTGGCCCGTAGTCCTTTCGGTGGTTCATTTGTAACTTTAATCGAATTTTGTAAGACAGATATTGGAAATGATTTCGTCGGCATTGAACTCATATACAGACGAAAATCTTTATGTATATTTGATGGATTATTGATAATTTTCAATATTATTTGTTCCATTGTTAACATCCATGATGTGGCTAGATGACAATTTTGCAAAAAGATCCAATTACCAATTTCAGCACCATGATGTATTAGTTTTTCAGCTATAGGGCCCTGTCCTTGGCCTAATGATATTGTTTGTGTACGTTCGGTAAAACCGATTTCATTTGTAAAACGTTGAAATGCACTAAAAGGATCCGATCCTGGACTTAGTACGAAGATTAACGGAATTGTATTGGAGGTGTCCTGAAAACTGCAAAAAAATCATTATTTTATTATACATTAGGAAAAAAAACAATTCTTACAGGATTTGTAGAGAAATAGGTGGACTTTCAATAAAACGTTGTCCCAGTTTATTTTTAACAAATTCAGTTATCGCAAAAATCAATTTTTGCTCTTTTAAAGCTTTCAGTAGCAATAATTTGTTGAAATTGTCGATATTATTCCAATTTGCAGTCTTAGAAGTACCAGGAACCAGTTCAATTTCCTAAAAATTTCATATATTTATTAATTCTTTTTGTTTAAACAAAATAGTTGAGAAAATACTTCATGAAAATCTCCAATGTCCAGTGAAATTATTTTGGTTATATCTCCTGGTAATTGTTGAAAATATGGTAAATTCGTTGCTAAATAGTTTACATTTAACCAGATTGTATCAGTAATTAGAGGATAATTAGGTTTCGATGGTAGCTCAATTTTTTGTCCACCAATTGGTCCTCTTAATAGATAATTCCATTGAAAATTCGTAATTTCACCAATTTCTCGTAGAATTGCTGTACATAACAGAAAACTATAAACTAATTTATGTCGTTCAAATAATCCACGTGATATATTTGTATAAATTGTTAATGTTATTTCGTTTAATAAATTATCAAGGTGTACAGAAAGATCTGGAATTTTTTCACTATTCTCGATTACTGTATTGAAAATCTACAAAACCACAAAAAAATTATAATTAAATAATTATTATTAGTCTGGAGTGTACACTGTACAGCGGAATCCTCTAGGTACATAGGCGAAAAGAGGCCGGGGCGGGAGTGAGAACCTATATTGAGTTTTTGTATAAAGGTAAGAGAAACAACAAAGCGAAGGAGGGACTTCTTCATTGTCTACACCAATTTGTGTATCTGTTACTCTTATACAAAATCTCTATATCTGTTCTCACTCCCGCCCCGGCCTCTTTTCGCCTATGTACCTAGAAGATTCCACTGTATGGTATATTATGTATATTACTTGATTGAAATATTTCAATGAATATTGATACATTGGATCAATTTCAGCTAATTGTACAACAACAAAATAAAGTATAGATCCACGTATTGCTATACAACGATATTTCTCTCGAGTTTCAGTAATTTTCATTTCAGTACTTTCAGTTTCTGTTAATCGAGCACCTATTATTGCCGAAGTTTCCTAAAATTTAAAGAATGTGTAATTATCTGCAATAGCGTTTGTCGGTTTATTTTAGCGTAGAGCCCTTTTATCAGCGAAACCCTAAAGAGAGCAAGACATACGACAGAGTTAATCATGATTACCGCTCGCACCCGGTATTTGATATCTTTGTTGTAGTATGTCACGTACCTACTGCTATGTTCAGATAAAAGTGTGGTCGTGAGAAGCACAAGAGCAAAAGAAACGACAGATGTTAGCAAGCTCTTACACATGCGTCTAAGCGAGATAACAGTATTGTCCCACTACCATTCACAACATTTAAAGGACGGCGAATAGTCGTGCTTTTATCTCGCTTCGATTCAAATATGAGAGATTGCTAAAATCTGTCATTTCTTTTGCTCTCGTGCTTCTCAAGACCACACTTTAATCAGAACATACCTGTATATTAGTTAATACTGTTTACACATAATCCGTAATTGGCTTAATCACGATTAAACCTTGCCTTAAGAGTCAGTCCGCTGGTCTGCAGAATGTGCGATAAGTTTTGAACCAACCACGGCAGAAAGATGACATTAGCACTAAATAAAAGTGCCGAGATAGTCGTATGGTAGCCGAGTGGTGAGAGTACGATACTGCGGCGCTTGAATGACGTTCAGGACCGTGGTTCGAATCTCAGTCAGGGCACAAATAATAATAACAAAGAACCGCCATACGCTAAATATTCAGAGGTAGATGAAACGGCGGCTCGCATGCTATGTGGGTGCTCGGCTCGGCTCTTTCTGGGTTGGGCGCCTCTGGGAGGAGGGCTGCCCTTCAAAAACCACAGATAATACGGGACGTACAATGGACCATCAAGAGTCTAAGTAATATTGGATGCCCAATAAGAGCCCGGACAACGATAACAAAAAACAAAACAACAACCGGAACACTAACACCGGTAGCCAGGTGGTGAGAATACGACACCGCGGCGCTTGAACAATCGGTCAGGACCGTGGTTCGAAATCTCAGTCGCAGTTGTTATCGTTGTAATAGACATCTATCTAACATCTATCTAGTCCTTCCAAATGGTCGTCGGGATGGACTCAAACGGAAGTGGCCGAGAAATTAAATGCCAGAAAGCCTGAAAGGCAGTGCAGTTGACAGACTTATAGAGGAACTTAAATAATCTGTCGCCGAAAACCCTCCATAACAATCTTTAAAGTCTTCATTCCTAGTAAGAATTGATTTCTTTGACGATATCCGAGTCCAGCCCTGACGATGGCTAATGGCACGTTCATGCTGAAGCACCGCCGAGACTAGTTCGCCGCACGTCGCTCATTTTAAAGTATGGTTTGAGACAGAGTTAGTGTGGGAAGGCTGATGGTCTCGGCAGTGTTTCAAAATGTGAATGTACCCTAAGAACACCAATTTCCAACCCTTTATTCAGTGTTAGTGCCATTTTTTTAGCAATTCTCTTTTTAAATTGGTCGGAAGTCCTGTATTTCATAAAAAGGGCTCTATCAAATGGTTGAAATTACTTTGCTGTCATTCAGTGTTTCAATCAATTCTTCATCGTCTAAAATATTACCCGTAGAGTTGTATAATAAAAATAAAATTCTATCTTCAAGTCCTTTTAATTGATTTCTATCTTCATTAATTTTTGTTATTAATTCATTACGTAAAATTTCTAAATCTGGGCGTTCTAATCGCACAACATCTCTGAAAATAATTTTAAAATAATGAAAAGAAGTTGTTAAATAACAAATTAAAAAACAATTACGCTAATAATTGATCCTCAAGTCCAATTTGCGTAACTGTAAAATTAACAATTGTAACTTTTATACAAATTTCCGGTAAATAATGTGGATTTGCCAGTTTTGTTGTTATATAAAATTTAAAATTCTTATCATATTCAATATTTTTATCACCGAATCGTATTAATAATTGTCCACTTTGTTGAAATGTTTGTTTCAATAAAATTGTCTCTAATATTGGATCTAATGTTTCATGAATATCTTCTAATAAAACTGGTCTACCAATACGTATAGCTAATTCTAAATTACGTACAAAATCCAAATCAGTTAATTTGATAATTAATAAATCATTCTTGGATTCCATTTGACGGATCCAATTATTGGCTTGTTCTTGTGGATCAATCATTAATGGCCAACGATTTGATTTCGTTACAAATATTGCATTTTCTGTTGATATTAAATCACGTGGTAGACCGTACGAATTCCACATACGTATCTCATATTGATCAATTAATATATTAATTAAATTGAATTGTTCCGATAATGGTATTTCAGAATTACGACATTCTTCTACCCATTGATTGATCAGTCGTTTACGATATGTACTTGTAAATGCACCGAGATATGCAACACTAGCTGCCGATAATAAAATATCACCTATTAAATTATTTAATTGTCCTGTGAATTCCTGAAAAAAAGACACGAAAATTTATCGTTCTAGTCGTTTTAAAATTGGAAAATTTTGTACTTCGACTTGCAATTGCCATCGTATTTGTTCATCAGCTAATGCAACATTCAAACGTTCAGCTCGATTTAGACGATTTGATGTTAAAATTAGTGCTTCTTCAAGATTACGTTTTTCAGTTATTGTCTGATTAAATTGTGCTTCTAATGTTGCTATTTGTGCTTCAACTTCGGCTAATTGTCGTTGTTTGTCTTTTAATAAAGTCATGACTTGATTCAGTTCACGTTCCGCTTCCTGTAATCTATAATCGATTTTTTTTTATTGTATAAAGTGATATCTAAATAAGAAATTTACTTTTTTCGTTTAGGTTCGACAATTTTGTAGACTTTAGCATACATATCGATGGCTCTAACCCATAAACACATACTTTTGCAAGCTTTAGACACTTTAGCAACTTTTTCTGGTACAAAATCCGGATGTTCTATATATGTTTTTAATTTTTTTAATGAACTCTCTGGTATATGATCTTTATTGAATTCTTGTAGTTTCTTTAAAAAATTAACATCTGCTAGAACTACTTTCGTTGAATTCCAATCAGCTCTAAAATTATTACATAAAAATAAATAGTTTTAATGATTTTTTTCAAGTAGATTTTAGATACTTTGCTCCCAGTAGGATACAAATCGATTCCATAACAAATTGTACCAATATCGGTGGTTTCTGAAACACTTTCAGTTCATTAATATCATTTTTATTCAATGCTTCTAAAGCTTTTGTCGCCAGTTCTAAAGCTGGTAAGACTGTATCCAGATCTCGTTGTGCATCATCAGCTAATGTTTGCGTTTCATCGGCTTTCACTCGGGCAATTTCCTCATCATTTTTCACAATTTCACGTACTTTATCAGCTGATTTTGTTTCTTTCTCTAAATGTTTCATCAATTCATTGACAGTCAGTGATTTTTTCGCTAATTCCGGTTCTAGTGTAATTAAGGTTTCTTTCATTGTATCAATTAATGAATTTGTTGCATAGATTTTTTCTAAACCATTCAAAATACGATCACGAGTTTTTTCTACTTGTTGTTGTTTATTATCCAACATTTGTAAATATAATTTTAAAAGTTCTAAATAACTACTGGGTGTTGTGTAATAATAGCGTTTCATTTCTACGTAAAATGTTTCAGTTGTTAATTCAACACTCTGGAAAATTTTTCATGTACCGAATAGAACTTTTTTTTGTTGGTTTTTAAAGAAAAAGTACCTCATGTATTGTTACACAAATTGCCGCAAGTTTTTCATTAATCTCCTCGTTTTCTAGATTTTTCAATGAATTCTTAGCTACCGATAATAAGGCCTCATCTGGCCATTTTTCAAACCAATCAATTGTACAACAATTGACCAGTGAAGGAAACATCCGACACCGTCGTCTGTAAATTAATTGTAAAAATTGATAAACATGATTATACCGGGTGTCATGCCACAGAGATAATTGTGCGCTCTGACACCCTGTAAACAAGCGTTCCCACCTGAAAGCATCCCCTACAGGACTCATACAGATAACTAAATGTAAATTACTACGAACACGTCTTAGAAAATAATCAAAAATTCCATCACGATTACCACTATCAATACCATTTTGTATTGCGGCCTCTTGAATTGCTATTATGACTTTTTCATATTCATCACTTTCAAATAGATTCGGTACATCACCGGAATTTAATAAATTATTAATATCCTCTAGGAAACCTTCTTGTACTATTTGTGTATCAGTGAATAAAAATACTGTATTCTCATTGGTTGCACCGGCATTAAAAGTGATCTTTCGTAAATCCTCAAAGAAATTTGAATGATCATAATTGCCGGTTAATTCAATCTGAAAACATCTATAAAAATTTCTAATGATTTTCACCCTTTTTCATTAGGAAAATAATAATAATAATACTTGTGCCCATTTAGATGGGATGCCAATCGTGTTAGACTCTGTTTACCCATTCCACTGACACCAACCAGAAGAGCATTACCACGTTCTGATCGCAAAATTCTTGCAATACGGACACAATGTTCGATTGCATCTATAAAGAAAATCAAATGCATCTCTTTAGATGCTATTACATTGTAATCATCCAGATAGTCCTGAAAAAAATTGAATTATAGCAAAAAATGGTAGAAATAGGTGGGTTTCTGTGTGACATCATCATCGTTGTTGACTTTGGTATTCTGTACACAGTTGCTGTTATCCTGTTTTGCGCCATCTAGAACTAAAGTTGGCGGGATATTTAAATTAGGGCGAGACTGTCAGCTACTAACAGTGATGTGTCAGTAACTTGCGCACAGAATACGGTAAATTGTCGTTGTTAACGTTAACAGTTACTACAGAGACCCACTAAATCTTTCTGGAATTACTTGTAGAACATTTTTCAGTTTATCGAAATTTTCTATTTCTTCATAAATACGGTTTTCTTTAAGTGCACCAAATTGTAAGAAATCACCAAAGAATAATTTCGGTAGATTTGCAGTAATTGTTTGTTGTTTAGCAAATTCGATAACAGGATTACCGAAATGTCGTAAACAAATTTCTTTCATTAAATTATAGAAATACGATTTATCTTCAATATTAACAAGACGATCATGAAAAACTCGTAAACATTCATGATAGAATAATCGTAACATTGTTAATTCTTCACGAATTGTACCGGAATCAGCTTGTAGAACACCCTGAATACATTTCGATAAATCGCGTAAATTAAAAACGTAATGCGATTTGGTCGGTGTTGGTAATAAATCCGTTGTGATACGTTGATAAATTTCAACAGCTGCATTTACTAGATGTTCGCCTAAATGGCGTATTTCATCGACAAAATCGTCCAAGAAGCCTTTCAAAATTGACTAAAAAAAACACAGAAATTAACCAAATTTCCCCTTAAGACCAAGACATACGACAGAGTTAATCATGATTGAGCCTACGCAGAGTATTTGATACCCTTGTCGGTCGTACGTCACGTATATTAGTTGATACTGTTTACATGTAATCCGTAATTTGCTCAATCATGATTAAACCCTGTCGTATGGCCTGGTCTTTACTTCCAATTTGTCATAATTTAAGATTACTTTAAATATAGATTTTAGTGACATTTCATTCGGGGATGGTATCAATAACATGCCGAAATGCCGGACAAATCGTGGTGTTAATGGGTTACGTCCACCACCGGGTGGTGCACATGCTGCCGAAATTACCACATTTTCTATAGTTTTCCAGAATAATTTCTCACGATCATATAAACCACCATAATCAAGAAATTGTCGTAATAATTCAATGGGTGGTTGTGCACCGTACACTTCCAATTTCGGCATATTAATATCATCAATGAAAATAAGGACTTTTTTACCAATTGGTGCACCGAATAGTGTTCGTTTTTTACGTTCCAATTTTGATTCAAACATTACTTGTGTACGAAAACTACTAGTTTGTGCTGAAAAGTTCATGATTACCGGCACAATTGTATTATCATCATAAAGTTTATCTAATATAGATTTGAAAATAACCGTTTTACCAACACCAGTTTCACCAACTAATAAAACTGGATAGTTAATTTGTAATAATAATTCAGTTAAATAACTAAAACGAATTGTATCCAATGTTGGTACTAAAAGTTCAAAAAATGGTACTTCTTTATTATAATAGAAGATTGGTAAAATTCTTTCCCAATTTTCATATTTATGTGTTTCAATATTGATACGATACGACCATAAATTATAATTAGGCGGTAAATGAGCATCTTGATGTTCATCGAATTGTTCATGCAGGAAAGTTTCAAATTGTTCCTTAGAAAAATCCAATAAATTACCACCAATACCCCATAGATAAGCAAATACAAATAATTGACACAGGAATGTTTTAACTTTACTCCGTTCACCAATCTTTACAACATCCATTGCTCCCGGTATATTGAGATAACTGTCAAGAATTGCACAAATCATAGTCACTTTACTTATATCAACCTTAAAGTCAATATTTAAAAAAATTTAGTATGGAATTCTTGCAATTAGAACAACTGACGACCGGTTTCGCTTGTTGTATAGTCATCCTCAGGCGAAACCAGTTAGTCAAGTTGTTCCATATTTTATCAAGTTACTTGATGTATGGCGTAATGGCAATTTTTTTTAACAAATTTCAAACCATTTTCAACAGCATATTCAAACAATGTTATTAAATATTCTTTAAGTTCTGGGTTGAGAATATTTTCAGATAAACGTTCCACCCATGATTTAACATAAGGTAACCATTTCAATTCATCTGGATCAATATAAACCATCCCACAACGACTAACAGTTGCTGGTGATGCTTGTGCTAAATCTTGCACTTCAAATATCATACGTATGAATGGTGTTAATTTAATACGTTCAGAATTTGCAAGACATAACATTTTATTATCATCTAAAACTGTATTTAAATTTTCTATC
>JAZBHA010001290.1:11497-24432 GCA_037464855.1 Iselma pallidipennis | reverse complement strand
TCTATTATTATTATTATTATTTTTGTTGTTGTTGTTATTGGAGCAATATCTGCAACCAGCCAATCTTTACTGGTTTTTTTTTATCTCCAGTCAGTAATCCCCTTAAATTTAGGGCCTAAACCATATCAAAAATTATTAAATCATCTATTGGAGAATCATACCAATTGATTTTAATAATGATAATGAACCGAGTCCTATTTAAATTTTAAACTAGTTAAAATTTAATCCAAAATCATCATACGGGTTTTTCTCTCTCGAGGTGTATTAAATTTAAATATATTTTCCTGTGGCAGTTGGGTCGTAATTGACATATAGTAGACACATGGGCCACATGGATAGATGATAATGATGATGATGACGCTGATAAAGATGAGGGTCGTATTGTAGAAAAAGGGTCAATTCTTTTACTATTTAAACAAGAATTTTAAATCAGATTTTATAAATAATTGCAATTGAAACGGATTTAAGTGTATATATGTATAGTATGTGGGATTAGATTTGGGTTGTTGTAGGAATATTTAGGATGACATCATATACGAGTACATATACAGTCTGGTCATCTAAACAGCGCAAATGTTTTCTAAACACCGGTCGCCGACCTTTTTGTCGACATTCATATAGCATAAAATTGAATGTGATCTTCTTGCTGAATATGTACACATAGATGACAATATGTAAATTTAAATCAATTATTATGTAAGCATCATTCAAAAATTAACGATAAAATTACAGATTAAATCTTGTCAATTAACTTAAAACTAATGATGATTTATAGATAATTCGGTCTAGGTTTTTCTGTTCTTTTTCTTCAAAAAAAAAAAAGCTTTTGACTTTTAAATTATCTTTCAATAGATACAGATTTGCATATTTAATATTGTATAATCTTATCGGTAACAGTCAATGTACCTATAACGTGATAAATACGATTTTGAGTGTTGCCAAGCATCTAATGTGTAAGTGTCTTAAAATATCTTTGATAAAAGGTGTGAATTGTTTGAATTAGCTTATTACTATTATTATTATAAATAATATTTTTGGGTATAATAGGAGGAATACAAAATTCGTTACGGATTACGCCTTTGTTTCATATGATTCACGTTTTTCTGTTTTTGTTTTTTTTTGAATAAAATTTTGGATATTGTTACGGAAAATATAAAATTAATCTATTGTTAAACCACCACCCACCATTTATTTGAATGATTGAATTTTAGCAAACAATACAAAGTCTCTTTTAATGCTCAAAAATAACATTTCCATTTGCAAACAGATGTGTTCAATTTTGGTAATGAAATATAGCACTATTATCCAAAAACTCTAGTGGTCCTAATTAAATGAACGTTTTATTGATTATTCTTGATTTTTTTTTTAAACTTTGTAATATCAACAGAGAAAAAAAGGACGTTAATTACATTTAGTCAAAAGAAAAGAATGTGATTCTCTCTCTATATTATATTAGATAGATGACTTCGATACTCCAATTTTAAATGGATAATTAGTACAAATTGAAGTCTTGGCAACCATTTCGTAATGATAGCTTTTTCGTTAATTGATCATTAATTGATTTTAAAAAAGTCTTTGAGAAATATTAAAGCAGTCCATTTTTATTGATGAAATATATTGGAAAATTAATAATCAATGAGAAATTTTTAATAATTCTTTGGTTCAATGTTTAAAACAAGATTCTTTTTGTGAAGTAGCAAAAATGCTTCAAATTTTAGATTAAAGGTTTCTACATTGTTCTGGCAAAATTTTGGCATCAAATTTGTTCATTACCCGATTTCTTCGAAGTCAGAGTCAGGACCATAAGGAAGCGCATCCTTTCTACTAGGCCAGTTGAATATTTCTTAATAATAGCTTCTATAACCAAAAATATAGCCCTCAACCTCCACAAGATCTTCAATCTTCTTCACATTCAAGCTTCTGCAGAAGGAAGATCTTCCAATAAACATCTCAGCAGTGACTCTTCCTTTCTTCTCTTTGTTGTAGCTGAACTCTTTGTACTCCGATATCGTAAAATTTTCATTCTGATTTCTTGCGACTCCACGGCACACAGTGTGATAAGAAAATGCACTCTTCTTGTAATAGATTGGCCACCAGAGTTCAAAAGAGAGCATTCCATGAACTGTGGAACTTACCTGCTCTTCAGTTTTTCCGTACTTCAGAAATAACATACCTATGTGTTCCACATATGTCGTTTGTGGACTAAACTCAATCTTTAAGGCTGTTTTTAGCAAAGGAAGATTAATTTCTGTACCAAATTATCCATCTCAGGTAGCTGTATGAAAATATGTGTTTGACTCGAAACCCCCAAAAATGTTACAAGTGCCTTTTGTGAAATAACCGATTCGTTTGCTATTTTTATTTCTTTTAAATTGGTGGCAATCAATTTCTGACCAAAAGTAAAAACTAGCATTGCTAATAAGTGATTACTTTACTTTCTAGCTTATAATTAATCTTTAGAATCCTGACGTATAGGCCTTAGCTAACATAGTTCACTATCACATTTAATTTTTTTCAATATTCCCTTTGGATTTGGATTCTAACTAGTCCACAGTTTTTTCCCTCGTTAACGCAACATATAGTTACCCTCTTTTCCTTGGATATCTATACTAATGATACTCCAAGCAGGAATGTAGATATTTCTTCAAATTTCTACAATCATTGTCGTTACAGGCGTAACTATCTGAAACTGACTTCAGTTTAATAACGACGAAGGAGTTGTTGCTAATTATTTCCAAAAATTGTCCATAAAATAAGACTTAATGTCAATCTAATAATAATAATGATAATAATACTTCTGTCCATTATAGTGCCAAGCCACTGTATCAAGATTAGCATAAAATACTAGTTGAAATTAGTGCTTTGACATTTTGAGACCACCCAAAGTTTACCAATTACCAGCAAGGGATAAATATCTATTTCCAGTTTTCAATTATAAATATTCGACAAATTGAATATATATTTAGGTTATTTTGTTTTATTTTTTTCATTAGAATTTTTCTACCAAGAAATGATTATAATTAAATTGTAATCAAATATTGGGCTAGGTGATCTGTTATCCCCACGTCCCATGTCCTATCCAGGTACGAAACATTAATAAAATCTTCTGTTGAATTTCGAAATGGTCCGAATTTAATGTAAATTAGATTGTTTATATTGAACTCTTTTTTTTATGTAAGATTGATATGATTTGCAAAACAACAACAACAACAACAACAACGAAAGGGACAGAAGAGACATACACACACACACATAAAATACGACCTTGTTAAATGTAACAGAAAGGTGATTGATTGTATTTGGTGTCAAACAGGCATAGATATAACATTTGCCGTCTATCCAATGTCGATAGTTATTCATTTGGAAACATCAATACGTGACATAAACAGACTTTGAACATTAACAACCGAATAGGAGGATGATATTATTATAGAAGAGGAGAGAATATATTATCATATTTATCTTTAATAATAATAATAATGATAATTCGTCCTTATTTCCAAAAATTATTCCAACTTTTTGGTGGCCGATCTGCTGAAAAACGAGCCCTTTAAGTTGAAGTTTCTGTGGTGTACAGGGCCCCAAATACCTGGATCCGCCACTGCTAACTATTGCTAACAAAAGAACTGTAGTGTAAATAATGAGAATACGGAAAGACTGTGATGATGGTATAACTGATTTACATAAAACTTCAGTATATTTGGCTAAGAGGAAATGTTGACGTGTGAATGGCCTTGTTGGTGACCTTCATCTTAACACTGAAAATGATAACACTTAAGAAGTTGCTTAAACTTTCTTTACCGGTTTTCGATTTAAGACTTATATCTATATAGGTATAGGATGTATAGTAATAATAATATTATAAATAATTCTGGCTCCAGATAGAGGAGTGAATGCACGAAATTCAACTCACCAATAAACCAGTTTTTTTTTTGTCCATATATTTTCTAAAAAGCTCATTATATCAACTGAAAGGAATTTGCAGTCCGTTGCTATTGACTCCCCGGGCAAATACATTACCATTTTTTTTTTTTAAAGAAAAATAAATAGAAAAATATTTAGCCAAAAATTAATTGTTCCCGTTTACATTATAAAACGAAAAAAACAGTTTTTAGAAAAATAATCAACAATCTCAAAGAAAAATGAGTCGATTTTCCCAAATTTTCACTATCCTGATAGAACTATCAATATGAGATACTTATAGGTGTACTTAAAGCATCTAACAGAAGTCGTAAAAATTTTACGATCAGTACTATTTTATCTGATTTTATAGATTTATGATAATTATTTAGATACCCCTTTAAGTCGTTAAATGACTTTTAGGCACTTTTATATGAGATTTTTATTGTTTTCTCTTATTAATTTCTGTTTTTGATAACTTGGAAAACAGTCATTATTATAAAAATTGATGCCACATTTTTTTTTGCACACAATATTGTCGAAGTCAGTTTTTTTTCTACTTATTCCCTATTATTTTTTCAAGTTGTTTGAATACGCCTGTTTTCCAGATATACCCGAATTCAAATCCTCTTTTTTCGTACTTTAAAGTACAATTTTTTGTCGGTGTTGTTGTTGTTGTTTTGCTTTTCCTATAATCTTGGATTATGTATCTGGCATTACTTCTCTATGTGCCTCTCAAAAACTTATTTACTGTTTGTATATGGTCCCCAGGGACCTTGTTAGAGCTAACGTGTAAAGCTGCTCATACACTCAACGACTAATTGACGGATTTGTAAGCAAAGCACTTGATCATCTAAAGGTTGAGGGTAAACTAGCCAGTCGACTCTATTCAAATCACCTATAGCAACAAATGTAAACTTTACTGTTGCTCTACGAAGCTGATTGATCAAAAGTGTTAACGCGCCTTAACTAATCGTTGTTTGTATGGCGGCCTTAATTTATGAAAAAATTCTTAGAAATACTGACACACACTATTGACTCATCTCCCCCTCATACCCGTCAAACAATTAATTAATTGGAAATAATAATAATGATAATAAACGCCTCTTTTTATTGGAGGAAATTGTCTTTACATTTTCTACCTGTCATCACCTAAATTACTTCCAACTTTTTTATCGTTTAATTAATGTTAGTTATGTACAGGGGTGAACTGGCCCGAACTCTTGATAACACTGGCCCTTTTGAATAAAAAAAAACACGTATTGATTGATACAAGCTAAACTGATTCTTGTTTTATGTTACGTTTTCAAAAATTCTGCCCATTGGGCGATCGTCCGATCACTCTTATGGCCAGTCCGCCTCTGGTTATGTTGATAATTGTGGTATTTTACAATAAATATGGAGAGATACAAAGGTTTTGATGATTAATTTAATAATAAAATACAAGAAGATGTTGTAAAATCAAGTTTCACCAAATGAATTTACGATGAAGTTCTTATAATATTCAACAACAAACATCTGTCTAATTTTTTTCACTCCCTTACAAATGTTAAACATTTATTTTCGCAATGAGTAATAGCTCTTTGCGCATTAAATAAACTGTATAGTATCAAGAGAACGTTTTATTTACATACTATACGTATATAAGTTGAAGTTGAACAAGTTATTTCAGGTTTTTGTTTAGACTGTGCATGAAACTGGCTTTTAGAATAGAAGAGGCACTATTCTTAAAACACCTTTAAAATCATTTCAGTAATTTATGTAACATCACCGAATTTTTACATTTATGATTATTTAATGAGAAACCATCAACATTAACATTAAACATTAATTAATATTTTTGTTCATGTATCATCTTGGAATAGCAAAAGAGTTTTATAAAAATCAACTACCAAAAAGTGTATTGTAACAAGATCTGATGCATAAATTAGGCATAATAATTTAGTAGATTAATTAATTATGTGGTATATGTTCCGCCATCAAAAATTTTTACACATCCGCTAGTTGAAGGCCGCCGTCTCGCGAACATTTATTGTTCCATACTTGAAAAAACCGTAGACCAAAAAAAATTAGCAAGAAACAAATTAACGAAATTATTAGGTCACTGTCCTGTGGTGTCATCATCATCATCATTATTGTCATCATCGTCGTCGACATCGTCGTTACTGTCGTTGTCAACTGGTATGTCTGTGTGGTAATAACGATTTCTAAAGAGATGATAATGATGATCAGAAACAGAACTAGTCTTTGTGCCCGGTTATCACTATCAGACGACGTTCTTATATAAACTTAATGAGAATGGTATTGTTGAATAGAACATTAAGTGTGCATTCCAAATTAACATCGCACTATTACTATGCAATTTCCTTTATGGCGTTGTTACTTATTGTTAATCAAGCTATCCCAAGATTATTATTAACTGTATTCGGATAGAATCGAAGGAGAGTTGTATATTATGTAGGTATTAGGTTGTTTTGTTTGAGTGTTGTGTATGTATGCGAGCGTGCGAGATAGTCGGAGACTTGCCCTTTTAAGGGTGTGTTTTTTTTATGAAACAATGGACGCAAATCAAATGCCATTGGACTGGTGCTACCGTAAATTAGACCGTCATTGTTATTTTATTTCTGAATCAAATACGAATGTGTATAATGCCAATACGGAATGACGTAAACAAATTCATTACACTAGCCAACCAACGGTTTATAAGGCGTACTTTGTTGTTTTTTTTTTTTGTTTTTCAGTAAAACCCAAATATCACCCATGTCACAGTTAGAGACATGAGTTGTCGTTTCTTTTGATCAGTAACATGTCGATTTGGACAAAAAAAAGAGAAGAAGAAAAACACCAGAATCCTCTTACATTATTCATTTTTATGGTTTTGCGATACGATATCAACTTTTGATATATTCTGGATGTTTCCTTCTATTTGTAAGAGCGTCTTTTGAAAAACACACGATATCGAGGCAAAAGTACGTGTAATAGCATTTCACCTTCTGTAGTCGGATTTTATACATCCTGAAATAAAGTAATATCGGTGGCGTTAGTTGTGCGTATCTTTTCGAAAAATTATCGAAAGGACTCTCATACTACTCATATACAAGCTATCACCACCACCACCACCAGTCAGTCTCTGATTGTGTTTTGTATGGGGCTGGATGCCAGGAATAGACTGTCGAACGCGTCCCTGCGGTCGTCCTGGCAACTGGGGCGCACCGGTACTCCTCAGAGCCTGTTGACGTCCGCAGGATAAGCGACCTTCACCTCGAGACTTCATCTCTCTTTCTTTCTGTCTCTATCTCTCTTTTTCTCTCTCTCTTAGAATTCCCTATTAGGACACGTGTATAACGTATACTATATACATATATACCTGCCAGGATCGTTCATTTTTGATAGAAATTTCGCTAGATGAAATTCTCGAAATGAACTCAACTCAACAAAAATTTCTTGTTTCATTTATGTTATCTTCATTAACTTTTAATTCAACTGAAGTATACGTATTGCGGTATTAATGAAATTTCAATTTCAAGCTAGTCCTGCCCTCGGGTCGGTGGTTGGTGGTGGGAAAAAACTGATTTCAAATTTCAAGGCTGTCGAAAATGTTAACGTTTATCTAGTTATTAATACATAATCAAAAACGGATCTTTATAGCGAAAATAATTAACATAATTTTATTGATGCCAAAATTCTGTCTGAAAGGAAAACTTATTTACTATTTCCGGTCGAAATTCCGGGTCAGCATTTTGCCAAAAATAATATATGATATATAAAAATATTTTACAACTATGCTACTATTAATATATAAATATATAAATACGTATATAAAGATTGTGATCGAATCAGTTTAGAAAGTTGGAAATTTTTTCAATCCTACACAGACAACTGCCGCCTCCGTCTTTTCTGTATATTTCAGTTGCAACTCGCGTTCCAAAAAAAAAGCTATAGTTCAGCGTAGACAACCAATATGGATATTTTTCCCATAAATAAGATTTTTATAAATTAAAATCAATTTGGAAAATGCATCCTCTATTCAAAATAGTTGTACAATCTAACTAAATATAGAACATTACAAAATTTTTGTTCAAACACACATAAAATACTGATAAGATAAAAAAAGTCGTTACAAATCTAGTAATAGATGATGTATGAATGTCTATGTATGTTTTTTTTATCATATGCATATTGTATAAGTATTGTAAATATAAATGACTTATTGTTATTTGCAAAAATAGCGAGAATCCCATTTAAATACATGCATACATACATAAAATCTGTATATGTATGTATGTATTTTCAACGAAATCAGGAAGATTCATGCTTAAATTCATGAAATAATAAAACATTACTTATTAAGTATTATTTGTATTTATTTTACTATGAAATAGAATCAAAATTAGAAATTTTGTAAGTGAAGAATATTTAAGAATACGAATATCCAAAGTTCAATTTATAAAAACTACAAGTATTGTTAATTTTTCATTAATTTTATTATAATTTCTCATTAATAATGGTGTAATTTTTAGAAATTACTTTATTATTTATTTATTCACACAACATATCCATTTTTATTAACGTATAGACTTCTTTTTTTCCAGGTGCGACCTTCTACGTTGCAGAATACATTATTCTTTTAAGGTAATTTAAATAGATCTCTTTCTTTTTATTATTTAAATTTAAATAATAGATTTATTTAAATCTATAAGTTTGTAATGTTTTATAATTATCCTTCTCATCATCATCATCATGATTATTATTATTATTATTATTAGGTATTATCATTTATGTTGGTAACTATGAGTTCAAGGTTTTAAACTTTCAACTAAAAACAAATTGAATTTGTAAAAGTTTTTATCAATTTTTGTTATCTTTTTTTTGTGTTTTCTACCAAAAAAAAAAGTTGTCTAATCTATGTATCTCTACTATACTGAAGGTAGTGGTGAAGGTGGAATGAAAGCTCCAGGTCAATGTCTTGGTCTTGTCCGTTATTTAAAGCAATAATATTGTTATGATAACGTGTCTTTGTCCAATACATTAAATTTCACGCCTCCATATCAACCATACCACATACAAACTATGTACTATATTTTATATAATATTAAGTGCATGCGATTATTTCTCAACTTTATGACACTTTTTGTGGTTATTGCCGGTGTTGAATTTATAATCACGTTATTGTATATTTATCATATTATAATATCAATACGACCTTTAAGTTTTCCCCATATGATTAGTTCATGTCTCATTTTGTCGATGGAAAAAACTGGATTTTATCATCATCAAAGTAAAAAGCTCTCTATTTGTATGAATGGTTCAGTAGCAGGAATAGATTAGCTAGCAGGATATCATTTTCGTGATCAGAGTAGAATTACATAATGTGTTCCAGTCTGCACTAGACTGACAATAGGGGAATTCCACTCATTATTATCAGGAAAGAATCAAGTTTGGCCAACAAGTGGGAAGAGGACGCTACTACTACAGCAGGAGTTTTCAAGCTTGATTCTCGTCCGCCGTCGCCAACACCACCGCCACCGCCGCCACAAAATATACACACATATACTACATAGTCCATACACACAAACACAAAATACTGCTGACGCTGACACTGGTTCAGTCTCTCGTCGGCGCAGTTGGCGCACGGTCGTCTCCTGCAAACTTGCTCGTGCTCACGTTTCACCATATATCAGCTGGTCTACAAAGTTGTAACATTGATAGTAAAAACTCAGACATAGTGGAAGAGAGATAGAGATAGAAAGAGAACGTGTACAATTGTGAATTCAAGTGTACATTTATATGAATGTTCCTTTTATTATTATTGTTGTTGTTGTTTTGTAAAACTATCTCTCCGGCAATTCCTGCTGCTCGTAGTGCTCTATTCATGATAACAATCAAACACTCATACTAGAATTTTATAGTAAATAGTGTGTGTATTGTGTGTATGTGTGTGTTCGTGTACATAAAGGAAGTGTAGAGATTCTCTGCAGGATTTTTATCCTTCTAACCCCAGTTATCAGTATCACATGGAGCTTTTCGATTATCGTAGTAGTATAGTTGACAGTAACCGCAAGGTAAGTTTTTTACGAACACCATCCAGTAATCACCTGTTGTTGGAATGATCTTTATGTCCAGCCTGTTGTGCTGGTGGTGTATGATGATGAGGGTAGCAGGATTTTTAGGAATGTGATGGATAGAGATGAGCCGGTTTCTGCACAGGTTGAATATCGAAACTATTATCATCATCATCATTGTCAGTGGTATCAGTATCATCGAAAAAATGCCTCCTCCTGCTACACACAACCTTGTTGCCAAGCGCTCTCTTATTGGCTGTTCTTGTCATAGGTTCGTTCGGTCTCTGTCTCTGTATATATACGAACACATATACTTGATACAACTTGTTTATAAACATGCAAACTCCCACTACTGGAATTCAACATTTAGAGAATAACAAAATCGACACACGAAAATTTGATGATTCTCAACAATATTTATAAAATGGCTTTGTTCGTTATAAAGCGACCAATATAGTTATTAATGCAGGATTTAGGTATATGGTTGAGAGCAATAGAACACGCCAAGGCCTGTTCGTATTTACGGTACTGTAGTATAAGTATATACTGGAAAAAATCAAATTTGCATAATGTGCCTTCCTTAGTTCTATTTCGAGATGAAACTGTACAATCGTCCATTCGATTATATCCATCGATATAACAGAGTTGGAACGAGTTTCAACTTGTTATTTTACAGAACTACTGTACAGTAGCTGGCTCCGTGTGTAATGATTGAGTTGCAGGAATGTTGCTCCTGTAGTAAATTTCGGACTTTACTATTCGCGTGCTTACTATTTATGCGAGCACATGATCCTGCTGCACGTACGTACACGTAATTATCGATCTTTTGTGACAAAACTTCTTGTCGATTTAGTGACAATTTTTCTTAATTAGGTGACTGAAATTAAAAGCTGTCTGTGTATAGTATGTGTATGTATTGTCTGTATAATGTTTTACAACAAGCTTTAATAGCCCTGACATTTTCATAATTGAAATAAACAACATTCATGTTATTATCTACAACTGTCCTTACTCAAATGATTTATATGGAGTAACACTTTTATTACTCACTAGTTGCATTAGTAGCGCACGAAGATGCGTAATGGTAATTGGTTTTCCAGTCATCATAATTCGCCTTTTACTACATGACTTTTAATATTTTACGTGATTACTATTGAAACTTCTATCTCTCTAGTACTATCATGGAAATTTGGTCGATAATTTACTGTATACTATAGAGATTCCACTGTATTTTCCCTTTTTAATTGAATTTTTGCATATTTTCCAGTCAATTCGATTAATTTTTCAATTAAATATTACAATAATTTTATTTACAATTCATATAAATTTAGATAATAACAGTAGGTTGATATTAGAGAAAATATTCCATCTTTAAAGTGACGAATTTATTGTCATTTTAACACCCATCATGGATCATTTTTGATGATGATTATATCATCCCATCATCAAATCTGGACGGACATAAATTCCCGAGTGGCTATTTGATAATATCGTTGATAATTCAGTTAAAATTGACTAAAAATAAAACACAAACGCACAGGACGAACGAACCGCTGTCACACAACAACAGAGAAATGTTATTCGGGAAATTCGAAAAGGGGAAAAGGTATAGAATGGTTTTTTGTTGTTGTAAAGATCTATTTTTGTTTTGGTAGCAAAGCATATACTGTTGATTAATATATAATATATACAACAACAACCGAAAAAAAAATTTATATACAAAATGAGTAAAGGAACATTTGGAAAGGTCAACCTTGCGGACGTTGTTATTTCCGTCGTGCATAAACCAATTTCCATTTAGAAAACTGGCTAGTGAATGAGCTCTGTTACGATGCAGTTAATCATTTTTCCATACCACAACAATACAAATTGCATATCTGTTATGTAGTAGTAACTTTTAATAAGCTTTCCATTTTTTAAATAATGAATCTAACAGACAGACAGACAAACCTTTCAACCTTAACCCTATCCATAATTAGATTGCATTCCATAATATTGTGATGGAAGTTTTATTATTATTATTATATGTATCATGTAAAGAATCCATATTTATATGTATACGGAAAAGTTGCGATCATGTTGTAAAATTCAAATTAGTTATGTATGAATGTGTTTTTTTACAATACATGTAAATTACCATTTCATTATCTTCAAGCTTTTATTGTACATATATTTGGCGAATTAAATTATACAACTACGATGAATTATTCAATATAAAATTGAGTCATACTAACTAATTTTACTCTACATTATAAATGCTAGAATATAATAAACGAACAAAAACCAATCAATTGCCATTGAATGGAAACGATTTGTGTGAGCTGGTGGTGGTGGTTGCCAAGTCTGTCTGACAAGCCAAACACTTTAAAAGGAGAATCCGTCTACTAGGGAGTAGCAGGATGAAAGGGAGAAATCAATGACTGCACCACCACTGCCACCACCACCACCACCACCACTACCATACCATCCTCCCTTCCCCTGTCACTACGGCCACGTGAATGAACCAGGATTTGGTTTGATAAGTAGATGTTGTTTTGAAAATTCCGCATCTATTGTTCGATTTTGATTTAAATCAAAATTGTGGGTAATTCTGGATTTACTCAACCACAACACACCGGAAAGTCTTGTTGTTTTATTGTGTGATTTGTTTGCGATATACCTATATGGTAAATTGTGTTTTTGTTGTTGTTGTTGTTGTTGTTGTTGTTGTTGTGTTTTTTCTGTTTCTGGTTGTTTTTTTTTCGTTTATTTGCGTGACCACGTGAAATTTTAACGATATTAAAACAGTTTTTTCTGTCTATTCCTCTCTCTGTCTCTCTGTGTGGGTATTATAAAGAAATGGTAGCTGTTTTACCCTTTAAATGATGAATCTTTGATGGGGTTGGTGTAATCGACTAAGTTTAGTCCAGACAGGGTTCGTTTTCAAATCGATTTTTCGTTCGACCAATAACAAACCAATGAGATACATATAAA
>JAZBHA010001289.1:0-24506 GCA_037464855.1 Iselma pallidipennis | reverse complement strand
TAGTCAAAGCTTGATAGAATGAAATACTGGAATAGAATTCTAATGATTTAATAACGTTTTAAGTCAAAGTTACTGTTTATATTTTAAAGAATTTGTAACCGAAATGAACTTGTTGTGTATCTTTTAGTTTACTTGGGAAAATATTCGAATTGAAGAGGAAAATTTATATTCAATTATTTATGAAAGCTGTTCTCTTATGGGTATATATGGAATTTTTATAGATTTAAATGTCAACATTTAGCTATGCAGCAATACTTATTTGGAGTTGGTTCAAGAAACGTTTCAATATACATTAACGATCACCACGAGAGAAAAAGACGCTTTCAGTATTCTACTAAACCGATTTCAAATAAAGCTTAAAACATGTTTTTTCTTTTTGGTAAATTTTTGATACGACTTATATTTGGATTTATTATTATTATCGAAAAAAATTCCATGTCAGAACTGTCTTAAAGTAGCATCATTTATGTCCATATAACTGAATTTATTATTTATATAACTACATGCAATATTTAATTTTCTTATAAAAACTACCCCTAAACATCAATCATTCATTCTACTTTTTTTTTCGTTGCTTCCTTCCCTTATCCCGAATATGTTGCAATTTAACACGCAACCACTTACATTACAATTCAATCAATTTTATTTTCTAATCTTCATTTAATTTATCTTATATATAAAAGTACCATCAACAACAACAACAATGAAATCCATCATAATTCACTTACCTTATGGAAAATCACAAGTAGATCATCCAGTTTCCCATGTAGATCACCACAGACTGTTATCTGTTTGGAAATTGCCGTTGATGCTAAATTTAAATTTGGTAAACGTTTCAATTTAATTATTGATTCTTTAAGGATATCGGCGACATAACGGGCGTGCAGACGATAAGGCTAGAAATAAATAATAATAATAATGATGTTGATAATGATAATAGAGTTATTCGATTTAAATGTAATCAAGTTCGATGGATTTTTCATTAAAATTGATGGATCAACATTAATGTAATGAAGATATATAAAGGTTAATGTAGTTGTATTTTAAATTATAATAATAAATAATAAAATATTAATATCTTGATTGTTTATCTTTCATGATTACTAATTTCCGGTAATTTCGAGCGAATTGTATTTTGTCGAAAAAAACTTTAATCTATACTAATACCAGCATTTCAACCGTTGAGTTCTATTTGAATTTGTTAAGACAAATATTTGAAATATACATGAAAACAACCCTCTCTAATCTCGACCCACATAGTAATTTTTCCATCATATATTATACAATTTATTTAAATAAATCTTGTTGATTTTCCATGTTCACCTTTTCTATTTATCTTATAAAATATTACTAGTTTGAACAACGTTTTCTGCAAATATGCAAATTATCTCTAGAATAGAATTAATGAATAAATGTTTTCTTCAAGTAAACTTAATTCTAATTAAATTTCCTCGTTGTTATAATAGAAAATCGCAAATTAGTGATTTAACGTTTTTTTTTTCCTAAAGTAATCTTTTCTAGATCAACTGAACTGTAAAGTCATGTTGTGTTACAGAATCGATAACAATGAAAGTGTCGTTTGATGAAAAACAAAACTCGAATTGTTTCCACCAGTCAAAGATGGATATTTTGGGTGAATTGCAATGAATATACAGACATACAACAAAGAGGAAACTGATGGTTATTGTGGTGTTTGATAAAGAAAGGTTTTATTATTGTTAACAACAACAAAAGAATCTAATTTGTTTCCATGTAATAAGTGACTAGCACAAATACTATCAAATATAACGAAAAAAAAATGTTTTAAATCAATTTCCTCAATAACATAACTTGATAGATTTCTTTTCATGTTTTTAAAATGTTTGAATTTCCTTTAAAATCCGAATATTTGTTAAATCTCTCATGTGATTTTGTTGGATACAGGTAAGCGCCGAATTTCAGTCAACACCAGTATTTTATGTTGGCAATTTTTTATTTCGTTTTGACGACCGTAATAACCGGAATTATAGCTATTTGGTTATAAATATGAATCGGTGGTGATAGTTTGAAAAACTTACCCGTCGTCTTCGATAACAATCAATCAATTTTTGTAATTGATCTTCATTCAATGGGAATTGTAACTTGAATTCATGTACACGTTCTGTACCATTCAACATTGCTTCTTCACCATCATCCGATTCATCTTCAAACTTCATTTCCAAATCCTCTTGTTATTGTTAAAACGACAAAATCACCACCAAAACAGAACAGAAAAATTATAGAATTATTTCAAATTCTTGTCGTGATCAAGTCATATATAATTCAGTGATTAAGATGCGACTTCCTACATTTACAAGAACTGATGATTGTAATGGAAATTAATGTAGGATTTTATGTAAATTCTATACAAGTAGTTAACGTTCTCTAGAGGGAGAATTATTGTTTTTTTTGGGGAAATGTTGGATGAGAATTGACGGTTTTCCTTTGTCCAGACGAAAAACCGGAACACATATAAATATTTCAAGTTTTTATCTTAAAGTTGTATTTTTGTTTAGATATTTTTTGCTTGCTTGAGTTGAATTTATTCCAAATGTAGAATTGAAGAAAACGAGTGTTTGTTTGATGTGTAAAAAAATCAAATGCCTAAAGAAAATGTTTACATAAGTAGAAGGATAGGATCAAATAAAGGTATAAGTAAAATGTATAGATTTGAATTTTTTTTTGCTCCACTCGCTTTCTAGCTATTAAACGAAGAAACGAATCAAAATACATCCTTCGAATAGAAATATCTATCAGAGTGGAGGACTAGTTAAGTAAAAAATATTATCGTCCATTTATCACTTTAGAAAATGTATCGATAATGTTAATGGAAAAGGGGTCAAAACTTTCCTTACTGTCTCTTTCCGTTCATTCTACACACTATATACGAGTATACCGAACAGGATATAACTCACCAATTGATGAATTTCTAGAGTTCATCGACGATTCACCTCTTCTAACTGTAATATCTGGAATGTGTGTAAGTAGAGCATTGAAGAAGTTGTAAAGCTGTAACGAAAAGACCGGATTACAATGTTACAGGATCAACAACGTTATTTCGTTAGATTTAATCAGTACCGGGGGTAAAGTAACAAACAAGGGACAAGGACGTGGAAATTATGTGTTAAACTTTTAGACAAAAGCGAACAACTACAATAAGAAATTATCAGATTGTATGCGTTGCTCGTTTTAGTTTTAACCATAACGCATTTTTTTTATTGTTATTGTTGTTGTTGTTGTTTTATTGTTGCACTTCTTCAATACTTGTGCTAACAATATATATACCACCATCAACATTCTTTTATTGTTTATTGTTTAGCAAATGATAGAATGGTAAAGGAGTTTTGTAAAGGTTGATATTTCCAAAGGAATTCAACCGAGTATTGATTGCGATGCAGTAGTAGTAGTCTAGTTAGGTTTGGGTTTAGTGAAATGTGTCCGAATTAAATCCTTCAAACTAATAATAAAATTTACCTAAATGTTAAAATTACTTCAATTCTTGAATCAATGATTATAAATTAATTAAGTCTTTGAATTGGGCGGACGACCACGACAATTGTCCGATAGATTGTTGAAGTAGAGAGTTCAAGTGGAAAACTTTCCTATTTACCAACGATTTGCCATAAAATCAACAATTCTAAAGCATTGATCGATATTTCTGTTAGATATACGTGTCGATGTATTGAGTATTTTGTGTTTTTTTTCCTGCTCGTTTTATAGAAAACTCCAATAATGTGTATGATAAGTGAAATTGTAAAAATGGTGTTGTTATTATTTTTTTTTCTTAATAAAATGGATATTTTTACCAATCTGGCATTATCAATGAACATTCGTTATTTTCTGGAACACTAGCACATAACTTTAGATTGTTATACCCTAAAGCTTAAGATATGGTCGACGTAGAAATTCTCTAGAGAACAAAACCATCCTATAACTAACCTAGAGGTATACTACTACAATATAACGCCCGTTTCTACAACATCCTCTATCACAACAAAATCGTTAATCTTGGAGAAACCTCTAAACATTTCAAAACGAATTTGAAACTTTTCGATTTTGTTCTCCATTATTATTTTTTTTTTGGTTTTGTTTTAATAACATAAAGACCTTTAATGTGAAAAACATCTTACAATTCTTCCTACATCAATATTCTTGTTGTAGTTGTTCGAACTTTTTGCTTTTAAAAGAACTTCAACTTGTCATAATTAAAGTTTTAAGAAAATCCATTTGTAAACGTGACTTTGAATAAAAATGAAGACACTGGGGGCCGGGCCCACCAAATTGTTGTTATTATTCTAGAAACGTTGTCAACACCAGATTAATTATAATCAATATTAAAAGAAAAAAAAAACGACGACAACGAAAAAGAAACGATAAGAGCAAGGAAAATAAGTGAAAAGTGCAAAAAATTGACCTAATATTGATTCGAGGAATTTTCTTTTAGTTGCCCAATCTAACCCTTAAAAGGTTAGTCTTGAGAATCAGTCGACCGTACACCGTACTATATATAAAAGGTACTTGATAGTGATGGAAGTCACTTCCAACTAAAGGAACTGACCTTTTTTTTTCGATTAAGTCCAGGTGTAAGGGATGAAAACGACAGGATCAGCATTCTACCACAATTTATATTAGATTTCAAGGGTTGATACGATTATTATCAATATTTCTATAAAGCAAATCTTACCCGAACTTGATCCTGTTCACCGGCATATTCGATACTTTGGAATATTGTCCAAGTATATCGACGACGTACTTCCAAACGAGCCATATAACGTCGAAACCATTTCTGGATTAATAGAGTAGCCTTTATAGCTGGAATCAGATAAGGAAAAAAAATAAATTAGTCGTTTATTTCTTAATTTTTGTAGACGCACTTTTCCTAAACTAACTGTTAAGTCGGACTTAATCGGAATAGTCATAGTTCAGTGATAATTTCGTTACACACACCACAGTTTCAATATTATATTGACTATCACAAGATTACACCGGAAATGAAACGTCCCCATCCTTGATCAAAGTGACTTAACCACACGATTAAATTGGGGGAACTTTAAATAAAAATCTTGAAAGATATCCAATTTGGGTTAGTTTCTGTATTGAAAAGATACATCTATATATGAAGGAACGGAAGAAAAAAGTATATATAGAAGCTACACGACATGTTTTTCCTTTTTTTTTTCTAGTAATCTAGAATTCGGCTATTTTTCATCTCCATTTCATCGACGACGACATCTAACAAAATGTGAACAATATATATAAAAGTGCCCCTTGAGATTGTTGTTATTTTGCTATTTATTTCTATTTTGTAGAGAAGTTTTTATCGTCATTTCTGTGTTTGATCTATCACGTATATAACAGAATCGGAAATGTGTTATACCTATATGGAAAATTGGTGATTTCTGTCGTGAATTCTAACGGATATAAACCAACCACAATATTACCTGTTTCAACTTGACAACTGCTGTAAATTCAGTATGAATCATATGCATCTAAAAACTTTAAAAGCAAACAGAAAGAAACATCGAATAATAATGGAAAAATATAGACTTAATGGTTTCATCTTTGACATTTCAGTGAGTTTAAGTAAAAATAGCGTGAGTGAGATCCCATATTATGTATACTGGTAATGAAACCAGAGAGAGAGTAATGAAGAATTTTTGTGATAAAGGGCCAACATCCGGGAAATACAGTTTAATGGGGGAACGAGAAAAAATGTTAAGACACAAAAACACAAATAACTACACAAAGAAGAAAATAAGCGATTCTCACAATCAGTGGTTGTCGTTAGAACAAACCATCCATCTACAAAGATAAAATCCTCTGTGTGTTTCGTTTTTATATAGCAGTTTTCCATGAATAAATGTGGAAATTGTTGTTCGCATTTCAATGGTTTGATTTCATTTCAGCAATAGTAACGTTGGTGAATATGTTGGATTCAATGTTGTATTATTGCTTACAAGTCAAATTAAGGACTAATTTCATGAAACACTCAATTTTGATCGCATGTTAATGATCCAGGATGATAACAGAGCTAAAGGTCAGCATAATTATAGATGAAATATTATTTCGTAAATGTTTCGCCATTAAAATAAATCGTTATAAATAAAGCAGTCTATTTACAAAAAAAACAAGAACGGATAAAAGAATAATTTGAATGTAAATATAGACGAAATAATGGAGTCTTGTATTGTTCGTGATATTTTAAAGTATAATGATATGGATTTAAGCGTTTATCTCCGTATAGAAGATTAATAAAGACAAATATAAATAATAAAACTTCTAAAAGTGTTTGTAAAATACCCCATTATTGCATTTAATTGGATTTTTTCAATTACGTCCTTTCGAATGATGTGTATATGAGTTATTTATTTAAAGCAAAAAAAAGTCTAAAGCATACAATAAAGTGAGTGGAATTCAAGATGATTTCGAATATTTTTTAGGAGTGTTTCACCCAAAAAAAAAACGGTATATAAACGAATAGTAGAACGTTTCTGATGCTGTGTATGTACTAAATCCCATAAATTACAAACTTTGCAAATAACATTTCCAATGATTTATCTCCGCTAACCCGTATATATTCACACAAACTGGGTGAAAATTTCAAACGGTTTTACCGTTTATACTATACGAAAATTAAAAAAAAAACAAACAAACGTAAACCTCTTGATGTATTATTGAAAAACGGTAATGGAATAAAGAAATATCCGAGTTGTTTTGACCAGCATTTAGTAGTTCAAGAGACTCTCCCTTTATGCTCCGTCAAACATGATTACATTGATGTTAATTGAAACGCAGCGAAGAAGCGAATTAATCCATCTACTAGGATCAAGTTTTTCATCGCTATATAGTGTAATAGTCTGTCCAAAGATAAAGGTGAAAGGTATTTAGAATTTATTTGTGTGTGTGTGTGTGTGTGTGTACGCTTGTGTTTCAGGAAAAGGGTTTCAACTATGATACCAAGTCAAATAACTTTTAAATAATTCCACAGACAAATTTCCAAGCCAATTTACATGGAAATGTATCATAAAATTCAGTACGTTGAAGAAACGAAAACAATTATAAAGTTTTTTAATTGATTTAATGTTTCATTTTTGAGAGAAACAAAAAAAGAGATTTTCCCCCTGCTTGTGTTCGTTTTTTTTCTGTTGTTTGCATTTCGTTC
Source organism: Iselma pallidipennis (assembly GCA_037464855.1). Taxonomy (NCBI): domain Eukaryota; kingdom Metazoa; phylum Arthropoda; class Insecta; order Coleoptera; family Meloidae; genus Iselma; species Iselma pallidipennis. The sequence continues at coordinate 17,326 of JAZBHA010001289.1, read as the reverse complement.
TTATTCATGTATGTAAAATTTTATAGTCAAATATTTTCTTGTTGTTAGAGAGAATAATTTCCAACATTGCTACTACTAGCCAATTTGAATTCTTCCACTTCGTGTTTTTTTTCTGTTTGTTTGTTAGCCGTACATACATACCATCGTACATAGGTACAAGACGCGTTTTTCTCTACTACCGGTTCCGTCCTTCAACTTCAACATCAACTGTTAACAATTTGTGTACGTCGTTATAAAAAGGGAAATTTCTCATCATGACATTTCCTGTAGTGTACAAACAGATGCCGAGAAAGGAACACGCAAAAAAAACTTGCTAAAGAAGGCTTGAAATTCTCCTGTAAACGAGTTGGGGGCGAAAAAAAAACACCCGAATTTAAACAGCTTATAAAGAATGAAAAACGATGGAATAAAACCCCATCCATCTTAATATATGTATAGATTGTTTTATTTAATTACAAATAAAATGAATATAGCCGGAAGAAATTCAGATAAGGACTACAATTCGATGGTAGGATTACGTGTAAGTCGTCCTTATATCTCCACTCCGACATCTCTAATTAAACAAACTTGAGGTAAGATAATTCGTCGAAATTCACTCACTTCACTAATTATCATCATGACATTACAATAAATTCAATTATCTTATTTGATTAAATTCAAATTTCAAACTTACTGCGTTCGATTTTCGTCATACTGATGTCATCTTTACGGAAACAGCATAATATCTTCTTTGGAATGGTGTAGTTGAAACAACGTGATCGTAAATTGGAACGTTTCGAACGTTTCAACATAAATCGACCGATTGTTGTTGTTGCTTGTGATGGTGGTGGTGGTTCTAGTTCCATTTCCATTGAACGTGAACTACTGGTCGAATCATCGGAGGAGGTGCGATGACGGCCTCTTTTATATCTTCGTGCTTTCGAAGCGGCACAGCCCATCGTTCTTACATGGCTCTCTCAACAGCTATGAAAACAAAAAAATATATATAAAAAGCAATAAACATCCAGACAATATTAGATTGTAACACAACGAAACAAAAAATAAACGTCATATCAACAACAATAGGATAATAACATTTGCCCGGCGCATCCACCAAAATCGCAATCTATACTATATAACAGAAAATCAATGGATTATTTCCGATATATAAATAGTTATTCCTACGAAACCATACACATTCCTCTACACGTGATATTAGTCGTGTTTTTTTTCCTCTTGCGTGAACCTACAATTTATCCGCCTAACAAAGTATAAAAGAGAAAAGACAAAAAAATTATCCTGTTCGTCATAATTTCCATTTGAATGCGCTACGATCTCAACACTGTATCCTATTCAATTTTCAGCAAATAAAAAAACAGTATTCACCTATTTTTGTTGTTGTTGTTGTTGTTGTTGTTGTTATAATATGAATTTTTTATGCTTTGTTGCCTGTTGAAATATTGAAATTTTTAAACGGATACAGTAAAAGGTAGTTTCCTAGTTCATTATTATTCCTATTTCGAATCTACCTCCAATCCCTCGACTCAATTTACATTAATTAAATAAAATGTTTCGACCATTCCGAAACACACAAAGGACAAATTGTATAATAGCACTATCTTTTGTAAATGTTGACTGATTAAATCTGGACGAAAATTCGGTGATACAAATATTATTATTTCAAACAAGTACCTACAAGAAATTACGAATAAAATTGACATAGAATCGATAAATTGTATAAAATTAAAGGACTAGGGTTTCCTGAAACCGAATATAAATATATAAATTAATAAAATTTCGTCCTAGCAGGGTTTCATCATCCGTTTACTACTGATCCAACAACATTCTTGTAAAATAACTTATTCACTATTTTTTCCCCCACATAACTGGAATTATTTAGTTTGTAATCTAGATTATATATTCAGAATTTTCATCGATATGGTTTATATTCAAGATTTCCTATTACAACAATGTTTCTGGCAGGACGACGAGATATCCTGCAGGTATAATATAACTTAACGACGATGGTGGTGATGATGATGTTGACGATAACGACAAAGTTTTAAATTATGGTGTCTGTCTAGATAGATATCGATAATAATTACTGGCACTGATTATATCACCCTTGATTAGAAAATATTGAATTTTTTTTACAATACAGACGATTTATATAATTTTAGCTCGTATTTGGAACGTGGCTGAGTAAATGACTAGTAATAATTCAAAAATTCTCTCCCTCTCTCTGTCGTGTTTTTGCTCTTATATTACTTTCAAATCGTTCATGGTTTTAGCTGATAACTCGAAATAAATGAAAATCAATATCATCAAAATCCTGTACCTATAGAGAATTGTTGGGATTTGTAAAGGAATTAATACCTGTATGTGACGAAATTTTTGTAAAAACCATAACATATATTGTTCAATTGTTAATTCTGTTTAGAATAATAAAATTTGAATTTATTGTTGTTACATTCAAGCTAAGATAAGGTAATGATTTTCATTATTGTTCAGTTCATAGTATGTTGTTAATTTTATGGCAAATAAAGTTTGTTTATAAATATAGCTCAAGGTTTACGTGAATTAATACTCTTAGATTAGATCAATCATTATTCATATTGTATATATGTTCTTTTAAGCGTCTGAAAGAAGTAAATTTGTAGAAATTAAGAATATTCTATGTATAGGTAACATTTTCACTCTCCACCATTATAAATTCATAAACGAAAGATTAATGACCATAAAACAGTTAAGGACAGTGAGATAAACAACGCTATAAATATATACAAAGACGGAATTTCTCGTAATCGTCGTGTCGCACCAATTTTTCATTTTTGTAATATAAAATGACAGTAAATTTAAATTTCAACACTCCTAGGTGGTCACAAGTATTAGTTTATTCTGTAAATGTTCGTCGGGTTAAATAAAGCATATAACATGATTCAGTTTATGGACATTTATCCGGTTCGTTGTAAATATTCTGCTATGTTAGCTTTCTCTGTTAACATTTAATCAGTTAATTAGGTTTCCTGTAATTATTTCATGCGTTAATTCAATTATTTTAGTTAAGGATTCATATTGTGTCTCTCAGTTGATGTTTGATATTGGTTCAAAAGCTTCTAGTTCTTTTAAAATTGAGTTAATAGATTCGCTTAACTATATGTAGATTTTCTAGTAGGCATCCAATATTTTATTATAAACTTATTGTTTAACTTTGCACATATAGTATAACTTTCTAACAATATATTGGAACTATGAAGTTTGTTGTTTTGTGTTGTAGTAGTAGTAGAGAGAGAGTACAGTTCTATTATCTTGGCATTTCGTACAACGACTGAATTTATAAGTAGGTAACATAGAAACGTGATAGGAATTAATTCCATGTACGCATACAAAATGTGTGTACATGTTTCAGCTTGTGTCATAGTTCACAAAATATATACACTCTCTTTCGTCTGTATCTGATATTAAAAGCTCGTTGTTGTTGTTTTTTTTTAACCGCCTGTTTCGTCTGTCAACTCATATCGATACAAATTTTTTCAAATTTCAACTTATCAATTGTCCGTAATTTTAAAATGAATTAATAATATTTTATATTATAAATGGTTGTGAAATATGTCAACAATATGTCTACAACAACTGTGACATTGATAAATTAAAACAATACAACTCATAATTGTAACAGAATGTTGCTAAAAACTTTTAAATTCAAACATCTCTCTTAGATTGATTCATATCACATTTCGAAAAAAAAATTCCCTTGTTAACAATTCAACCCACATATAAGCATTTTTGTGTTTTCCTCTTCACATAAAAAAAAATTAAATAAAAACTGAATTTAAAAATTGATTTCTCTATCTCTTGTCCCTGTTTTTTTTTTTCTCTATTAAATTATTATTTGTGGTACGCTAGGATAATACAGAGAGCTTTAACCACTTAATATTGTAAGTTAGAGAGAATACCAACTGACTACCGTTTAGTCTTGTGTGTTGATTAAGCTTCCTATAAATTAATTTCAATTCGATTCTAGGATTTAAATTGCTAGAATTTTGTCTTCAACAAACTACCATCTATTGAACCTAAATGACTGATTGAATCGACTAAATGTCTCTCTATAGTACACAGTAAAAGTTTGACGGTTTGATTTAGTACTTTGAAAAGACTGCAAAAAGTTCCATCATATTTAATCTAAGCACGATACACAAGTTCTTCATGAACAGAAGTTCGAAAACAACAACAACAACAACAACAATGCCAACAAACTGAATAGAAGGATTTATTAAAGATAATTATTGTGGATGATGATTATCTTTGAGAGAGTTTTCAGCCACATTAAACCATCATTAGGCGGTGGTGGTGTCGTTTATATGTTTAAAAAAAAAAACTTCGCCAATAAATAACTTTAAAAGTTTTTGTGAACAACAAACTTGGACAACACGGGCGTTCCAGAGATTTGTTGCGGTTTTTCAAATCGAGTTTTTCTTCAACAAAAAAAAAATGTTTTAAATACTTTACACAATTTATATTTAATTATAAACTTCGATTAATTAAAGTCTGGTTTTATTGAGTAATTTTTTTATTATATTCATTGTTTTTTTGTCTAATAACATTGATCGTCTTCCATTATTTAATCAATAATAATAATAATAAAAAAACACAAATTCTCTAAATTGTGGGAATTTCCCAATAAGTGTTTCTCAATAATAACAATTCCTGTTTTTATTATCCTAGTTTAAATTTATAATTAAACGGGTGTCTTGTGAATTGTTGCGCGATAAAATTCTGAAACGAAAAGCCAACAAAATGACGAAAAAAAGTTTAATTTTGTGGAACAATAAGTGTTGGGATTTTTACAAAAAAAATACCATTCAATTCAAGTTTAAATGGATATGATGTAGTATAAATGCAAATAAAGTCGACATTTTTGTTATTGAAATAAAGAAAAGAGAATAATGAGAATTTCTACAAGTAATCAACTGAAAGCTAATAGATAAAAGGAAAATACTCACACAAATAGAACGAAAATAACACATTAGAAATACTACTAGGTATATTATACATAAATTTGTTTATTTTATACATAATTGATTGGTTTTAGTTGTTATAGATTGTAGATTATACCTACATTATATTGACATAAAGAAACTCGTCCATTTACAACTTTTCTCTCACCATTTCTCAAAATAAAAATGAATATTTAATAATTTGTAATAAATACATTATAATTTTTGTATATTTTATCGTCACTTTCAGCATTCTAAAGCTTATCACACTTTAATTTTAATTAGTAGCCAGCGTGTTGATTCAATTAAAAGAGCTGCCTTTTCTGTCCGTTCTACATAGCACAGTTTTACTGTTTTCTTTTAAAATTGTAGCTTGTTTTAGTAACGAAATAATTTTGATTTCAATTAACACTGACCTAATAATAATATACTCTACATATCAGTTAAATCTTTGAGCTCTTTACTAACAATAAAATCTGATAATATGAATGTTAATGTTCGTGGTGGTGATGGTGGCGGCTTTAGAACAAATATTGAACTGATGAATAATTTTAATTTAAGACTGAAATATCAACAACAACCTAAATAAACTACTGAATTCATCATAAAAACTTTCATATATGAGAATTTACTGCAAGTCAGTAATGGTGGTTCAAAGATTTATCAATAATTGATTGGAAAAAAATCACCTATCTAGGAACAAATCACGAATTCTCCCCAATTCTGATAAATACAAATTTAATTACTTTCCGTATAATAAATTCAACAAAATCATAATTATTGTATTTGGATGGTGTATAAGTATGTGACGAAGGTCCCTTTTTGTTTTGTTGTTTTTCACAACTTTTCCAACTTGAAATTTCGTGGAGTTTATGTGAAAAATTCATCAGGGTAGTGAGATATCAAGTTAGACATCAAAGTAGCTCATTACGGGGGCGTAACCCTATAACCTTTTCACCAGAAACACAAAAAAAAAGTAATAATAAGTCCCCACAGAGAAATGTTTCTTATACATACATACACTTTGTATATTTGAAGCAAAAAAGAAACTTTTCCTGTTATATACCTACAGAGAAATTGGTGCATATTTTCTAAATTTATAATAAACATCAGCTGATCGAATGTTATTTTTAAATTTTTGCTTTTAAAAAATTATCACATGATTAAAATTTTTTTGCTTATTTTTTCTCATCTCACCTGAAAAATAATTTGATGATGGACGACGATATTTTCTGTTCTAGTGGTTGTTGTTTTGTGTTGTTTCTATAATTCGCTATATTTATTTAATTGAAATATTTATTTTTTAATAGAAATGTGGGCGTCGTGTATTCGTTATGATAGTCGCGATGCCGTTTGTCGACACCGACTAACGCACACTAATATTCAAGTTTTTGGAATAGCGCCGCGACGACGTCGTCGCCGTTCTCGACACGCAAGCGTAGGTACCCTTCTATTATAGGTACAGACAGGTGTTTTTCCGGAAAAAATATACCTATAACTGTGGGGTAGTAATGTTGTTTCAGGATTTTAACGAATTTAATTGGAAAAGTAATCGATAAATATAATAATAATAATATGTCTAGTGATTTTCGTCTACTATCTAGTGATATAGGATGAATATCTATTTATTTATTGAAATATGAGAGGTTTTTCTTTTGGCAGGATTAGAGAAGAAAGAATGGAAAAACTTGAAAGCCTCCATGTAAAAGATATCCGTTGAGGGGGTAAACGAATGGTAAAAGAATGGATGATTGACAACATACAGAAATTAATAAAAAAGTTAGTTCAAGATCAAAGTTGAAACGATTATCAATAATAACAAGTTCGAAATTAGATTCTTTCAAATAGAGGAGTTTTTAAAACCATTGAAAATTCTAACAAATTTTCTTAATTATTTCAAACAAACATCTTAATTTATTAATTAACGTTAATGAATTAAAATGCGGATAATAAAAAATAATGATCTTTTAATCGAATTTCATTTTTAGAGAAAGTTTAATAAATACTAATTAATGTCACAGAAATACACGTACTATTTAAATATGATTAAGTTAATTACATAAAATTAAGAGAATTTAATGAAAAATTTCATAAAGTTAATGGGGTTTTAAAAGGGTTTCCATGTAGGCAACCAATAATACGCCTTATCAGTCGCTCAATGCTCGTAATGAATTACGAGTATGCGAATAATTTTGAAAGCGAAGAAAATGTAAAATTTTTCAAACAATAATTGCAATATTTTGCCAATGTAGGATATTATCACCTTGTAATACATATTTTGTCTATAAATAGAAAGGTAAATTATTATACAGAATGACCCACAAGTATGAGCCATTATTTATTGAGAACCGCCAAGTTTGGCAAAAAAAGCGGAAGATTAGCAAAAAAAAACTGGCTAGTTAGGCATTTCTTAAAATTGGATATGATTGCAAGCAAAGAAGAACCAGGGCCGGTTTTAGATATATCAGCGCCCCTATATGTATAGGTACCCTTACACGCGCTCAAACCAACACATGACTATAATAAACTAATACGGTAGCCAATTTAGGAGCCCCTATGCAACTCCTCCGTATACTATAAGGGGCCGTATTCATATATATTTGTGCCTCATATGGACTATTCCTTGAAACTGAAGGCGATCTTATTCGAACAAGGCTCAAAGTTGGAGGTTCGTTAGGTTTTATGTCAAGTTTCTGTCGTTTCACGATCAAAATTGCATGAAATGTTGACAAAGGTCCTCTGAACGGCAGTTTATAAGGTTAAATTTTACATAATCCAGGCAGAGCGCCAATACCTGTACAGGCGTGGTTTCAAGAAAAATTTCATTTGTATCTGAATGCGTTGTGGAAAAATATGTTTTTTTGAAATTTTTGATGAATCTTGTTGATTGATCACAATTATCTGACCAGTTCCACCTCGAGCGTCTATTGTCATATTTCCGTTTTTTCCAGTTATCTCGGAACTGGAGTATTTTTTCAACAATCCGTCACGATAGCGACAGCGATCTTATTCTGCGCTATCAATTCGCATATCAGTCTTTGTTTCTACTTTCAAAACAAACAGAAAAAAGCCTCGAGCCAGAGGCTGATCTATAATGAAGCTTATAAAGCTTAAGCTTCAGGGCTTCCAGCGCTTAGTTATAATAGAGAAGAATTGATAAATAATGAGCAAAAACAAGGAAAACAACATTTTTGGCAAGAGTGAACCAAGGATGCTGACGATGTATTAGCTCATGGATCAGTGATATTGATAGAACAATGGTTTTAGAAAATAATGAACAAATTGATCGAGTTGATTAAGTTTCAGGACCTCCCTGTCTTTATTTTGGTATACGTCATTGAGGGGCCCCTTAGAAAACATAAGTTTCAGGCCCCCCAAATGCCTAGATCCGCCACTGTGTCGGCAAATTACATGTATGCAAAATTTTGGCCGGGAGACCGTTTTTTAACGTTAAGGAAGCTTTCCATGGCACCTCAAGACTCGAGGCACAATGTAGATAATTTACCAGTACGTATTTACAAATCGTTAAATAAATCCATTGGAAGTTTAACCTTTAAGTACCGACGTGCGGTCTGAGAGGCCGAGACGAGTGGTCCATTTGTTTATACACCCCTTTCCCCGCATGACTGCAACCCCCGCTTCTGAGTAGCTGTAAGTTTAGGTACCCACACGCCATTGAGAATGAAGCTAGTGTGGCAGGACGCGATTTAGGGGCGTTATATCGATTCAAAATTTCGACGCGGCCTGTGAGGCCCGACCTCGGTACTAACGTAAGTTTTTTACACAATGTAATTTTAAATGGAAAAATTTTTTTTTTCGGATTTAGGTCCTATTCTTTTTTTTCCTACAACATATGCTCTTAACGTATGAGAAATACATATTTATAATGTTCTAACAAGTGAAGATTGTTTATTATAATTTTTTTTGCGATTTTTACTCGAAAATGACACAAAACACTGTTAAGGCATTTATGAAACCAAAAATTAATAAAAGTTGATTATCTTATAATCTATATTTCATTTAAAGACATCGTTCTGAAGGTTCAAATCATAATTTAGACGATTATGTAATTACTGTCCTCACTTAGGCCAAATGTAATTGCGGCCTCTGAGGCCCCACCTCGGTACTAACGTTCCAAAAAGTCCACGTCGGTACTTAAAGGTTAAATCTGAGAGGGTAGTATTTCGGTGGGACAACCTGTATATTGTGCTGTCCGGATAAACAGGACTCCGGATAATGGAGGTCCGGATAATCAAGACTCCGGATAATGGAGGTCTGGATCATAACAACGAATAATTTCCATAGATTTTTTTCCTTTTCTTTTTCAAATATTTTAACCATTTTCCCTTTCTATCTGCAAACATAAATGCAACGTAATCTCAGTTGGCTGTACAGACAGTTGACGTGCTCAACATATCAATGAAAAGTGAGGTTATGTTTGTAATTTTTTTATTTTATTTTTAATTTATATTATTACTTTTTTGTGATAAGTTTTATTTACGAAAGTGCAATAATACTCTTATCAGTTAAATCTAAAAGTGGAAAAGATAGGCTAACAACTATTGTTTTATTAATTAAATTATAAAACACATAAAAATTATGATTGACCATTAAAGAGATAAGTTTCCTAAAGCAAAAAAAAATAATGAGACGTAACTTAAAAACTTTATTCAAATTTATTTTATTATCATTAATTACAGTAGCAATTACTGTTTTTTTATATAAAATATTTCGTACAAATCTAATACAACAAAATTATTATTATAATCTACCGCAAAAATTACATAGTTTATCATGGAGAAATGGGGTAAGTTGCTATTTACTGATAAGACAAAAATCCAGAAAATTGACGATAATCCACCCCCTTATTGATCTACAGGTAGATAGTGTGATTGTAAATAATGAAAAAATTGATTGGCATGATTATGAATCGATTGGCAGAGAAGCAAAAAGAACAGGTAAACCACCGTTTTTGCTTGATTTATTCAGTGGCGGATCTAGGCATTTGGGGGCTCTGAAACTTATGTTCTTTGAGGGGCCTTGAAGCTTATGTTCTCTAAGAAGCCCCTCAATGACGTACACCACAAGAAGGACAGATTGTATTGCCAAGCTTAAGCTTTAGGGCAGTGGGTCCTGAATCCTAATTAACCCCATCAATTTGTTTATTTTTTTGGACCATTGTTCTACCAATATCACTGATACGTGAGCTAATACATGGCCAGCATCCTTGCTTCACTCTTGCCAAGAATGCTGTTCACTTACTTTTGCCAATCATTTCTGAATTCTACTTTGGGGGCCCTGAGCTTAAGCTTCATAAGCTTCATTATAGATCCGCCCCAGAATGTATTACAATAAAAATTTGAAATATTTCAATAATAACATAATTAACATTCATAGTTGGGTAATATTCTATTGAAATTCTTCAAATTTTTCAAATGACTTTCTCTTTGAATTTTTAAAATGTTAATGATTTGTTTGTTTATTATCACTCGTCCTGTAGATGTTCTTATACTTGCCACTCCTTTGATAGAATTATTTGAGAGCAACCTTGGAATCACACTGATAACATTGGTTATTTTCACAGGTATTGGTGAACAAGGAAAACCCGCTTATCTTAGTACATCTGAAATGGATAATTATGAAAAATTGTATAAAGTTAATGGTTTCAATGCAGCATTAAGTGATAAAATAGCTATAGATCGAGCTGTACCTGATATTAGACATAAAGGGTAATAATAGTAATTGAAAGGGGGAAGAAAAAAAATAATTACAAAATACTAATAGAAAATACCACAATTTACAAGACCATGAAGGTCAATGTAGTAATCGTAAAGTAATGAATATATATTGAGCAAGTTACTTTACATGAGAATGTGTTGTAAACTGGCGTTTTTCCCCCCTTTCTCTTTTGTTTTTTAATTGATTTCTCAATACTCTTTTGCGAGGAAATACATTTTTAATCATAGATTCTATTTACAGATGTAGAACAAAAAAGTACTTAAAAAATCTGCCTTCAGTTAGTGTAATTGTGCCATTCCATAATGAACATTGGACAACACTATTGCGTACAGCTTACAGTGTTGTTAATCGATCTCCATCACATTTGCTCAAAGAAGTTATCTTAGTTGATGATTTCAGTTCGAAAGGTGATTAACAAAACGAAAAACAACAATACAAAAATCAAAACTCTTTCCTTTTTGTAGACTTCCTAAAAAAACCGCTCGATGATTATTTAGCGGCAAATCTAACAAAAGCTCGTGTAATCCATTTACCAGAACGTAGTGGTTTGATACGTGCCCGTCTGGCTGGTGCCAAAGAAGCTATAGCTGATGTCTTAATCTTTTTAGATTCACATACAGAAGCCAATGTTAATTGGTTACCACCATTATTAGGTATAGTTGTGATTTTTCAAATTACTGTCCAACTTTTTTATTTATTTTGAACGATTTCCAGAACCTATAGCTCAAGATTATAAGACTTGTGTTTGTCCATTTATTGATGTGGTCCAATATGAAACATTCGAATATAGAGCACAGGATGAAGGTGCACGTGGTGCTTTTGATTGGGAATTTTTTTATAAACGTTTACCATTATTACCGGAAGACTTGGAACATCCAACTGAACCTTTTAAGTAACTTTTATTGTTCAATTCTAAGCTACAAATTGGTAGAATTATGAAATCTTTTTGTAGGAGTCCAGTGATGGCCGGTGGATTGTTTGCAATTAGTACCAAATTCTTTTGGGAATTAGGTGGTTATGATGAAGGTCTAGATATTTGGGGTGGTGAACAATATGAATTAAGTTTCAAAATTTGGCAATGTGGTGGTCGGATGTATGATGCACCATGTAGTCGTGTGGGACATATCTATAGGAAATATGCTCCATTTCCAAATCCAGGCAAAGGGGATTTTGTTGGTCGGGTAAATTTACATAAAGTATTCCAATTGAAAATCTACAATTTATTAATTCAATTTTTGGTTTTATTATTATAGAATTATAAAAGGGTAGCAGAAGTTTGGATGGATGAATATGCTGAATATTTATATAAACGTCGTCCACATTATCGTGATCTGGATCCTGGTAATTTAACAAAACAGAAAGCATTACGACAACGATTGCATTGTAAACCGTTCAAATGGTTTATGGAGACGATAGCCTTTGATTTACCATTAAAATATCCACCAGTTGAACCTGGTGATTTTGGAATGGGCGAAGTATTATATTTTGATTATCACTTTCGATTTCTAATTGATGTATTGATCATAAATTTTTTAATAGATAAGGAATTTAGCAGCTCCTGAATTATGTGTAGATTCCGGTCATAAAGAACGTGATCAAGTTATAGGACTTAAAGAATGTGTAAAAGATACAAAAAAATCAGGCGAACAGAACTTTACATTAACATGGCACAAAGATATCCGTGTTAAAGGTAAATCTTTGTGTTTTGATGTTTCCGATCCGAATGATAAAGCCGATGTTGTATTATATCCTTGCCATGGCATGAAAGGCAATCAGTATTGGAGATATGATGTGGTATTTGATAATAAAAATCCAACAACCAAAATATTTAAAGAAAAATCCATTTTTTTTTTAAGGAAAAACAATGGTTTATTCATGGCATGAATCAGAGATGTTTAGACTGTGATCCAGGCAGTAAAAGATTGTATGTTAGACGGTGTGATGATGAATCGAAAACACAAAAATGGCGATTTGAATATGTTAATTTAACAATGATTGCCAATTGGGAGAGTGTTGGGCCACAATAAGTTCTATCGTTTATTTTAGATACGTAGAAATGAATAGGAATTTTTTTTTGATAGGAAAAAAATGTACAGTATTGGAATTGATTATTGTTTACATTCATTAACGCTGCTGTGATATATTAGCGTTTATTATTTAAACAAAAAAATAACAATAAATTAGAAACTGTTGCCATATTATTTTGTATTATAATCAATCAATTTGATAAAATTTTTATAAATCGTTAGATCATTCCTTGTGTTTAGGACCATTAAATGGACGTAATCCAGAAATAAACGTATACGAAAATGATTCATTGTAAGTTCTATTTCGTATAATCAATTTCAAGACAATTTTCAGACATTTTTCTTAAAACATTCCGGATAATCCGAGCTCTACTGTATTTAAATGGAACTCGCTCACAAAAAGCGGCAAAATTCAAAATAGTAGGTTTCTACATTATCAACATTGAAATGTCAAGATCATGACAACAATGAGCTGTCAAAATCGGCTTTAATAAAACCAGTGACATAGTAATGTTTGTGAGTTGTTTTTTACATCAAATAAGGTTTATAAATAAAGTTATTGTTAGGAATTTTAATTTAAATCATAAATTTACCCTAAATTCGATAATTAAGAGAGAAATGGAGATCGACAATCTTAAAGAATTAGTAGCGAAACTAGTGCCACCTCTTAGTCAAACCAAACATAAAGGTCAAGCCGGTAGAATCGGTGTTTTTGGTGGTAGTCTTGAATATACAGGTACTTAATTACTGTGATTGTCGCTAGATGGCACTATTCCTGTACTTGTATTTTTTATTGTTTAAATTCAAAATTAGGCGCTCCATTCTTCGCGGCTTTCAGTGCTTTAAGAGTTGGTGCTGATTTAAGTCATGTTTTTTGTACAAAAGATGCCGCATCTGTTATAAAATCGTACAGTCCAGAATTGATCGTTCATCCTCTATTGGATGATAGTGGTGCTGCAACAAAAATTGAACCATGGCTGGATCGTTTACATGTTATCTTGATAGGTCCCGGTCTAGGCCGGGAACCAACAATTTTTGCTGTTCTTGATGAAGTTATTGGTTTATGTCGTATTCGCCGAAAACCTCTCGTCATTGATGCTGATGGTCTATTTTATATAACACAGAATCCACAAATCCTACACAATTATCCAGCACCAGTTATATTAACACCAAATAAAATGGAATTTTCTAGGTGATTGATTATAGATCACCAAAAATTGGCAAGTCAAATATATATATTGGTATTTGATTGTAGATTGGTGAAAGCGAATAGAATGGATGATATTGGAATTGATAAGAAGGCTTTATCAAAAGATTTTCTCAAACATTCTGATAATATCACATTATTATGTAAAGGACGATATGATGAAATATTCAATGGTGGTTTTTATGTTAAAATTACCGAAGGTGGTTCAGGACGACGATGTGGCGGTCAAGGTGATCTGTTAGCTGGTTCTTTATCGACATTTCTAGCTTGGGCCCTATCAGAATTGGAATATTCACCTGGAAATAGTCAATTTGATCATAGACCGGTTGTAGCCGGTTATTGTGCATGTACGTTAACGCGACGTTGTAATGAGCGTGCTTTTGAGAAATATCAACGCAGTATGATGACTACAGACATGTTGAAAGAGATTCATGGAGCGTTTGAAGAGCTTTTCGAACCAAAAAATTAATATCTATGTCTCTACTTGATAGTGTTTATAAGATTTTCACAAAAATAAATATTCAAAGCATTATTTTTTTGTATTTTTCCTTCTTTTTCGTTTTTTTTTTCGGCTCCCAGTTGACGTGAAAATTGGAAAATGTTCCAATATTGGTAGCTAAGCAAGAAAAAAATTGAGTCTACTTAATACATACATGCCTCTAGGGAATTGTCTAATTCAAATTTGCATTTCCCGTCAATAACACTATAGGTACAAAATTCGTTTTCTCTCCCACATTCTTGCCACACACATCCGCACAATTTTGCGTATCCCGTCTTTCCATTTCCAACCAACCACATTTATCATGCCACGAACGAAAAATTGAAAATCATGTAACATAACCGTTTCTAAATAAATCATCATCATCATAGTCAAAGACAAATTGAAATCAATATTTATTTAAATTTTCTCGACATTCCATCCACAGTCATCAGATTATCTATAATTGAATTTGATTTAAAATCAAATCTGTGCTGGGGAAAAATAAGAAAAATAAAGAAAATCCATCAATATTAAATTAGCCGACACGATTTTCTGAATATATAAATATCGGCAATATCGCCTTGTAGGAACGATTATCGAAATTTTTTATCAACTATGGTGTGGGGTGAAAAGTATAGAAATTATTGGAATTGATGTGTTAAATGTTTACTACATATTTTACTGATTTATATGGAAAAACTTTTGATCTTTTTTACCAGAAGAGCAAAAAACACACCGTTTGATGTATCACCTGAATTTCACGAATATACGGTTCAGTTATTTGATAACGTTCTCGTAATTTTTCGATATGTAGAACATCGTAATTGTGTATGAGTGGAAAACAGAAAAAGAGATTGATGAAAATTGAAAAATATAATATACAACAACGTTCATCTTTTCACATGAAAAATAATATAGGGGCGGATTTAATAAAAACGTAACGAAACAAATAAGTCTCATATGCAGGGGCGGATCCAAAATGAAGCTTATGAAACTTAAGTTCCAGGGCTCCCGGCATCGGGGGCCCCCTTGTCTAGTTATTATAAAGTAGGATTTAGACATAATCAGTTAAAGCAATGGGAACAGCATTCTTGACGAGAGTGAACCAAGAATGCTAACAGTGCATTAGCTCACGTATCGGTGATATTTTAAAGGGCCCCTTCGTAAAATTAGCTCCAGGGCCCCGGAACATCTAGATCCGCCCCTGCTCATATGAAACGGTGTATCAAATAATAGAAAATTTATAGATTTCATCTGAATTGTACACCTCGTAAATAAACCGGCGAGTTAAAGTTACTTTCACTTGCAATTAGCAAAGTATTAGAGATCAATTTAAAAAAAAAACTTCTTCAATAGCTGGAAAATCGATTTAACTGCATCAAATGCAATGCACATTAGAAGTGCATCGTAAAATTGCTTTATTCTACTTTATTTTAGATAAAATTTGAGAAAATTATGATAAAAGTGACTTGCAGTTTCTCTTGAATCACCTCGTATTGATTTAGTAATTGTCATAATGTGTTAATAAAAATTCACCACCCAACCCAGTTGGTGGTAATGTCTTGGTTGGAAATTCTCCATTCCAAATGACTAGATAAGCATTGTAGTAGTAAATGGTAAAAAAATCATGATGGAAACGGTTTTCTTAAGACAACTGAACGCTGGTAATTTTCTATTCTAACCAAGACGATGAAGGAACGGCAGCGTGTTAGACAAAAAAAAATGATTAATTACCAAGTTTTCAGGTTGCCAAAACATTACCATCATTTCTAACAACCACCCTTATTCCCGGCCACCACCCAATCTATTAAATCGGCCGTCTGTCTTTCACTTCAACAACCATTTGAAAATATCTATTTAGTTACTGTAGATCTGTTTTTCTTGTTAATGCCAAATCAATGTTAACCTGAAAGTGAACAAAACTGGTAAAAGCACTAAACCCATTTTTATCTTTCTTTTCACTCTTTCTTCAACGGAGAAAGCTCAAATGTTGACTTTTATATACACATTATATTGTAGCAATAAAAAGTGAGAAAGAACGATACCGTATTCGATATCTCTTTTATACAATCCACACATCCTATATATACCAATGTGCTTTTATTTTCTTAACATGAAACTGTAAAGATGTCCATTCGTTGTTGTTGTTGTAGTTAGTTAGAACTTGCGCTAAAGCTCTCCTGTGTGGTGCATCTCACCGACACCACCAACTCTATATACCTATATGATATACGAAAGCTTGGAGCGCTTTTCTCTCGATAATTTTCAGGAGTTCGGTTTCAGTTGTCGCTGTGGAAGGTTGTTTAAAATCTATGCATACATCGCCGCAGGATTTATATTGCGTGTATTATATTTCGTAAATTTGTGATCATTTATTTTTCAACAAAAATATTATTATTCCTGGAAAACTGTAAGTATTACAAAAATCATAATTATTACAAGTTTGTTTGTAATTTTTCCGAATTATTGTAAAATTATTATAATTGTTTTGAAGGTCTTGTCACCTTCTAGTAAAGTTCTAATTTTCAAATAAAACCACAATATCGATTACGTTATCAAGTAAAATACAGATTTTTGTATAGGAAATGGTAGATTAGTTCTGCTGCGGTGGTAGTCACCTTGTTATTGTTTTGTTGTTAATAATGTTGGGATGATGAAACTTGTTCTTGAGGATATCCAAATGTTTTAAATACTATTGTACGATTATTGCTTAATTTATTCAATTTTTACCTTGAGTGGAACTAATGAACTGGAACAAATCTTCTGGAATAATTTAAAGGAACACGTTATTTGATTATATTTTACGTTTTATTTTTTTATTCAAATTATTTGATCTTATTTATTGTTTTGTATAAAATTCGTATCAAAGTCAACACAACGAATAGAAATGGTTGTA
>JAZBHA010001288.1:0-24507 GCA_037464855.1 Iselma pallidipennis | reverse complement strand
ACTCTCTAAGTGATGTTGGAACTAGTCACCGTCGCTGTACGCTCGATCCATGTATATAGTAGATCCATGTTGCCCCCCAAGAACCCATTGGTCCCGGGGAAATCTCTTCATATCTCCCCTGTCCAGTCCGGCACTGTATATTTTTGAGTGAAATTTAAAAAGTTTGTCCTGCAGGGAAGTTGTTTAACAAGTGCAAAAAGTACCTATTTGTTGTACCGGTTGTTTTTCTTCTAAAATATTTTTTTTCTAAATTTCCACTGAACTTCGGATTTAGCCCTTTTTGATGATTCTGAACCACTTTTCTCAATAACCTTTTTCGATAAAAAAATCGCTAATATGTATATTTTTCTCATTTTTTTCATTGATTTTTGGATCTAACAATAAGAAGGGTTCATAGGAAATATCATTTCTTGTGGGTTAATAGAACTGGATAGATGGAGAGATTTTAGGTAGATACAAACTCTCGCTTTAAAAATAGAGAGGAAATTATTTTTTGTCTCGTTTTCAGCACAAAAGGGGAAAATTAAGAGAAAAGAATCGCGCCCTTACAATAAGTATTCTATTGTTTGGAAATGTTGACTATCCGGTAAATGTCACATCAATTATACCGGCTAATCGACACTCTACTGTATTTGAAACAAATAATTGGGATACAAGTTCTCTTACCGTAATCTCTTTTGTGTATAATTTTCATTACCTAAGGTTTTTTTTTCAAAAAAAGAGAGAACTGGGTCAATTCTAAATAACCTCTATTACATCTGTTTATGATTTTCTATTTTAATATTTTCTATTTTCACCTATTTGTGTGTTTATTGCAAATTTCTCAAAAGAACTGAAAATTACTAAAACAAAAAATTAGGTATAAATCTTGTTTGTTGTTATTGTTATTGATTTTATTATTAAAAAATTCAATATATTGTTATATTAATTATTAATTATTATTATTATTAGTAGTAGAAAAACAGGTTACACGGTTTTATAATAATAAACTTTTTATTGATTAAAATTTTGAAAATAGCCCAGCAATTTTGCCGATATTTTATTTATATAGAGAATGATGATGGCGGGAAAACCGGTTCTTTATGGTAAATGAACTTAAAAAATGTGAGGCAAAGGAACTTAAAAAACGACTTCTCTTCTACGTTTGTTCCCCATGTTTGTTGTTGTGTGTGTGTGTTCTATATTGGTTGCGTATACGTACGTATATGTCTGTACGTATACCCTACGTAAGATGATTGCGAAAATTGTGAACATTTTTTTGCGATTACCATAAAAAAATCTTGTAAATTGATTTATTTGATTTTTTTCTAATTATGTTGTTTTCTTGTATCAAAACTACTGAATCATAATAATAATTTATTAAGAAAATCAAATACGAATCAAAATTGTATGTAAAATATATGAGAGTTACATGATGTAAAGGTCATGACCTACGTTAGAAGTCGGACAAACTTTATAAACTACCTGTCCCAGACTCTCTCGACTTGAAACTTTCATAAGATAGTATACACATATTGTTTGGATAGTGAATTTGTAAAATTACTCGAAAAAACAAGTACTTTACAACTTTCCTCAACATCTTATGTTGTAATTATAATACAGTAGACCCGCGCTATTTCGAATCGTTTAGGAAAAACCTACATTTTTAAAGATTCTAATGAGTAGAGTGACGCATAGGTGAAGTTTCGGAAGCTCTGGGCAAAAAATCCGACTATAAGAACCAATGCTTTTGAATGCTTAGGACCTGCGCGCACTGCGTCAGAACTGTCCGTTCCGTCCAAAATTAAAAGCATTGATTCTGATCTTTATATGCCCTGTCCTCGTAGAACGTTAGCTACCATCAATGATACTTGTACTTTGTTTGCTGCCCTTCGAAACCAGGTATTGGTGTTAGCACCACATCAGTCACGTAAATTCTTCAACCAAGATGTTCTTTTTCGGCCTGCTGTACGTTTGCCTTCTATTTTACTTTCCATGATGTTTTGCATCAGCTGAGATGTGTGTGGGTATCATGTCTCATAAGATGTCCGAAACATTCTAATTTTCTCTGATTCGTATGAGAATCTCGAATCGAGACGAGTCAGCCATAAAAATCAATGTTTTTATTTTGGACGTAACGGACGGTTCGGACATAATGCGCGTAGTTTCTTAGAGGGATTTTTTTCTCTAATGCGCTGTTTACACGATCGAACGACCAAAGTAGACAGCCGGGCAACTTGAAGTTGATCGGACTAGAGTACAAATAGTTAGTGAAATACACATCTAGAAAACTGCGCAGTAAACCAAAACACGTCAGGCGAGTCCACTTACAAATTTTCAGGGGTGTTAGCTACTATCAAAGGCGTTCGTATTCACGTGTAGGTTGATTTCACTAGTGTTTTGACTGACCAAGTGTCTCTGTGTTTCGCAGAAAGGGAATGCTACGCCACTGATCTCAAATGTGACGTCACTCTTGGCGCAGGTTTAAGTCACGTGACATGTATTTCTCTAACTATTTCTACTCTACAAGTCGCTTCAACCGAATTGAAAACTGGTTTACACTTGGCGACTTTGTTTGACCGACCAAAAGTCGATCAATGTAAACTCTACTTAACCATCACTTTTTGTGTAATAGCGTCGAGTTATTACATTTTTTTTATATTGCAACTACTTATATAAAAAAAATTAAGGTTTTCTTATCAATACACACTATTTTCAAGGTGAATTTGCACGTCAACAAGTTATGCACGCCAATAAAATGCAATATATTTTTATTAAATACAAATTTTATCTATTGGATCATCCCTATATGTTACTCCTATTTTTTTATATACAAAATAGATAAGGGATGATAATTAACATATATAAGACAAATACATAGATTGTATTTTGTAATGTAATACAATCAAATGATGACATATCTGTTATTAAATTACTGTACATAATTTTATTAACTGATAACAATGGGGTTGCGCGTGTTCAGTGTATCTTTGAGGTTAATGAATAGTGTAAAGGGGGACAATACATGTGAATATTATTATTATTTACATATCTATATGGCTTATATGTTATGTTGACGAATTTAAATTAATTTAAATATAAACAGATAATAGTGAATTAGTGGTGAATTGATAAAATTAACTAGCAGGAAGTGTTGCAACGTAATATAACAGGAAACAATGCAATTGTCATTTCTTCAACAAATCTATTACAAATTGGTTGAAGATCCCACATAAATAGGTACCCATATGTATAGGAATTTATAAATATAGTCCGGTCTCTTATCTCTTGTTGTTATAAAAACCTGACGAGAAGCTTCTAGAGAGAATGTGGTTCCAGTTTTCGTTATCAGTACGACGTCTATGACACTAAAAACCAACAATTTGTTGTATTTTTTTTTGACTGATCTTTGTTTTTTCATTTTGATTTACTAGTTATGTAATACATTCCACGTGTTCTCTGACGTCATATACGTGTACAATATTAAAGACAGTTTTATTGGTATTGAAAGCTAAGGTGGTTGGTTGGATTGGATTGGTGGTACAGTAGAAAGTATAGGAGGGTGGTAATGTTAGAGAGTGAGAAGTATAACCAAATACTACTGTATTTTCTCTCATATTGAGAATTATATTCTCTCTTTATCATTTTGTATTTTCTTCTTCTCTTTCATCTTCTGCTAAACCACCCCCCTTACCCCCACATCCCTTCTTCATCCCTTGTATTTTCTTTTACACACGTTTTCGCATAACCTCCCCCAGAATTGATTTTGTTGCAATGATAGTTCCCCTTTAAAGCTGTTTGGTTGGCGGTTCTATTCTTGGAAAATAGTATTGAGGGTGGTGTAAGCATCGGTCCGGAGTTGGAATTTAGTATTGTGCGAAATTCTCTTTTCAGTAATAATTCCTGCTTTAGTTCATGCTTGAATAAATTAATTTATTTTGTTTTACCTTGTACCAAATTTCGTAATGTTTCTTTCGAATTTTGTTTCAATAGTTATATACATGTATACCACCCATACATACTACGTATATCTATAATATGTTCATGTATGAATGCCTTTATTGTTCTTGTTGTAACGTACATACTTTTTCTAACAACAATCTAAACAATCCATACAACATGTTCTAGAAACGAAAAGAAAACGTTTCGTAGCATTATTTTTCCTTATTTTCATTCACATTGAGCTACTAAACCATTTGCATTCGCTGCCATACTTTAAGGGTAGCACCTTAAAGTTTAGGGGTAGCTTAAAAAACAGAACCGTATACGCCTGAGGCGCAACATCATGTAACGCGCTGAGGTTTCAGAGACTTGATGCAATATCAAGGTTGTTATCAAGTTAGATTGTAGAATGGGACTCCCTTGAAAGTGAGGTCCTGAGCTTGTTGCACCTATACGTAAATATAGCACTATTCATAGCTCAAGATGCGTAATAGGCCTGCTGAAGCCTCAGTGCGGAGGAGCGCATGTAGCTCCATCCTCCTTTTCAATCTAGGGATAGCTCAGCTATTGCAGCTATCCTCCTGATTGCAGCTACCCTCCTGATTACGTACGACCCTGATTTTCCAATTTGTTCACCCTACTGCCATATCAAATCAAATTTTGGACTAATTCAGATTCTCAAATGTCTGACTTACATGTATAATGTTGTATAATAAAATCTTAGGTAAGCTCCCAGTTAGTCTCTTGAACTACTCATTGTAAAGCGACTGTTATTTTTGATGCTATTCGGACATTGGCACTTAATGAATAATTTTGTTAACTTTTTCTTAGAATGGATTTGGGAATTCCCTCTACTATTGCTGCTATTCATACAAGACCTGTAACGCGCGATTATATGACCGATACATTTTTAATAACTTTATTATTATTGGAGTGTAATTTTTTTTCTTCTTGGGTTTTTACTACAAAACGGATCTATGCAGTGGCGTATCCAAGTATTTGGAGACTGGAAACTTATGTTTTTCTGCAGAGTACTTTAGTAACGTATATCCAAGTGTGTGCCAAGAATCTCATACTAGATTACCGCCCCAAAAATCAAGCCTAAGCTCCAACGGATGCCTTCTAGTTGGCTGTACTGAAACCATTTTAGTTTTGCGATAGACCCGCGTATTATCAAGCCCAATAAGGAGCCCCTTTTAGGGACTACGCTCATTTTTTGATCGGAATCGAACTGACGAGACTGTAGTAGGACTTTTTACTCGAAGCTTCCCTTTTTTCTTCTCGTAAGAACCAAAGCTTTTAAAAAAGACCCGTTTATTCGGTTCCGATCAAATGAGCGTAGTCCCTTATTTGACGGCGCGGAACCCTATTTAGTTTTACGGTAGATCCGCCACTGGATCAGTGTGAGATGAAAAGTTCAGCATAGAAAAAAAAATAACTTTGCAGGTGTATATTTTATTTGATACTATGCCAATAAATAATTGGAAAAAGAGACTATACTATACCTAATATAAAATAAATTAAAAGAAAGTAGAACATTATTGAAAGACTCTTGACTGTACAGAAAATACGCTGCGATACGCTTGGGAAACTTTTCAGTCCCGTTAGCGAAATTAAGGAATTGGTCATTCTTGATGTTTCATTCGCGAAAAAAAACGCGCACAACAAGAAAAATTTCACAATTTCTTCAAATATCATTCATTGTATTTATATAATATGCACATATGCAAATATAATAATAGAATGGGAAAGTAAATTTGTTTATTTATAATAATAAAAAAAAAATTGGCAATTTAATTTCGATTTCCAAAAAATGTTGCTTGGATTTTTTTTTCTCTCTATTAAGAAGACTTAGATCAGGCCGATAACCTGTTCTAACTAGATGGAGACGAGTAGTACTATATACATTCTATCTTCTTCTGTTTTATTCGTTACATAAATGTATGTATATACCTAACATATACCTACCTACCTAATGGTATTTATATAGGCGTCTTTTGCTCAGCTAGGTGAAGTTCTAGGGCACCAAACGAGTTACGTTTGTGTGCGCTAGCCAGAACGGTCGATCACACTGATTTTTTCCTCTTGGTTTTTTTTTCTTCTTACACGTAACATATTCAATGGTTTTACTCTTCAGCCACTAACCACCATTCTTCAGGATATTGTCTATAGATAACGATTATCTGTACAACTTAAAACCATAAGAGATATCGCGTTTGAAAAATGATAAAAAAATGGGTCACAAAAAGGGAAAAAACAAATTCTAGTTTGATCAATAGTTTTTTGCAACCTGTTGTTCACTACATATGTATGAAAAGGGTAGAAGTTTATAGAATTGTATGGAATATAGTTTAGTTTTCAATGTTAGGTGAAAAAAAATTGTGTGCATATAGTACCGCTATTGGCATAGCAACTATAATGCAAAATGTACAGGTGAATGCATAAGGTGCATTCAATCTGTTGGTGGTGGTGATGACAGTGGTCGATGGGTCGATGGTAATGGTTCAGGATTCTGCTACTCATTCAAAACGGACACATGAATGTTTGATTTTTTTAATATTAATTTGTTTATTCTGTTTTTTTTTCTAACAATAAAAAATTTACAACTCTTATCTGGAGCATATGAATGAAAACGTAAATTAACTACTAGCCTACCGTTGTTCTTTGTGATTAACTCATTGAATTATTCAAAGACCAATCGACAGCTTAATAGATAGTATATTGTTTATATAGGAGCCGTTTTTTAGTTACTTTTCTCCTTGTAGATTTCATTCTAATTACTTAAGTCAATGTTTTTTTGAGCCCTGTTGAGTAATTCGCGTAGTACCTATATGTAGTAGTTTGTTTAAGACCATATGGTTTTTTTGGCTAAACAAAAAAAATCGTCATTTCTCAAATAGTTTTTTTTTTTGGGTACAATTTCTGATTGGTAATGTTGTTTGTGTGATGGGCGCTTTTTTTTGTTGTTGTTGTTAATGGATTGTCCGAGTGACCGTGTGGGCAGCGTGGCCGAGGAGAGTTGTTCTCTCTTAGTTTAGCGCGCTGTATGTGCGTTCCCAAACCCAGGCTTTTGATCAATATCGCGCCAGGAATATGCCGACGGTTACAGAGAATATATTCAGTTTCATCAGACCATCATCATGTGCAAGATGTAGTTGGTATTAAGTTAAATGTGTGTGTTAAATGGTGGTTTTCTTCTAATATACCATATCAAAATAATGTTACCATAATAACAATGTCCTCTACACACGTGTCTTGTTGTTGTTGTTGTGTCCGGATATAACGAGCAGTCTGCTATCGGTGGAATGTTTTTTTACGGGATTTATTCCAACTTGTATTTTTCAGTTTTTTATTGTTGAAACGTAAATTTAATTAAAATAAAATTATTAATTTAATTAACAAAATTGTCTTTCGTAATCCAATATAAATGAATAATAGAAGTTTCGTCAAGTTCATGACCCTGACATTGGCCTTTCTAATAGATGGTATCATCTTGAAGGAGTTATTTGATTAATTACTTTTAAATTTATTAAAACCAAACACATTAATATCAATTTAAACTTATAATAAGTCTGAATATATAATTGAAACATAATTATGTGTCTCTTAAATAAAATCTATTATTATTTATTGTTATTATTATTCTGGTATCATTTTGACAGGAACAATACAAGTGTAGGATACTGATTTTGAAAAAAAAATCAATAATTCAACTTTTATCTTATCAGATAATACGATCTTTCCTGTAGTAAATCCATCAATTCGTTTAAAATTTTTGATGAAACTAACGGCTGTCCAAAAAAAAAAAAAAATCATGAAACTGTACCATTAAAACATAGTGTATGAGGATATCATCATCATCATCATCATCTTCGTTGCATATGCCTGTACGTACTGATGACAATCATCATAGTATTATCAGCACGATTTGTAACGGGGCGCAAAATTTGGTGGGAGCACCGCGACTACCACTACCATCATCGGGCTCCCACCGTTCTCCTGTTCTTCCTATTAATTCTTCTCAATCACCATCATCACTATTACCACCCCATCAATACCACCAACGTCAACAACCACCACCACCATCCCGTTTGGGTACATTACCTGTATGTCCTATAGTGCCACATCTTCATAATGATCCGTTCTATTGGTCACCATTCGGAAATCCGTATTACAGGTGAGCCAAATTTAATTATCAAAATGTAAAAGTTTTAAGACAAAAAACAACAAATATGTTATTTATTTCCGTTAAACGCGCCAATATTATTGATGTTTTGAACTATAAACTGTTTATATGTTGTCTAAAATTAGCAAACCTATTCTTATACATACACACAGACACAGAAACTTTTACAATACAGATTTATTTAAATTATTCTTTATACAAAACAGGTTTTTTTTTGGTAAAATTTATCAATAAATTTTTCGACTAACAATAAGTGTATTGTTATTTTGTTCTGATTAATTGAAATACATATGTAATGGTTGGTTACGGTAATAAAAATTGAATTATATTCAAAATTTCCCTGTACACTGTACTGTACTTGTCCGCATTTATCGTTTCAAGTTCCACAACCATGAACCTGTTGATCGTGTCCTAGTAGAGCTATCAACAATATTCACTTTATGTGTACACTGTTGTCACACCCCCTTAGTCCCTAGATATTTCAATATCATTACGATTAAAATTGATTGGTTTGTTTTCTAGATCTTTACCAGTTCCAAGGCGGCATACACCGTATTTTGGTCAACCGGATTATCGGATATATGAATTAAATAAACGATTACAACAACGGACAGAGGTGAAGATTATTTTATTCTTTTTTTTTTTTAATAAAATATAATGAAAATTGTTTTTTATCGTAAATAGGAAAATTTATTACAGGAAAGTGATAATTTATGGTGGGATGCATTTGCAACGGAATTTTTTGAAGAAGATGCATCTTTAACATTAGCATTTTGTCTAGAAGATGGCCCTAAAAGATATAGTAAGCATCACAATTATAATTAAACATTAACGGGTGTATAGTCAACGTTTCATCCCTGTAGTTGAGGGCTTCTTCAGGGTTATAAATTTTTTAAGGTCCTATACACCCGATAATGTTCTATTTAATCAAGCAATTATTAGGAATTAATGAATTAATTTTGTTTTTCTTTTAAGCAATTGGAAGGACGTTAATACCGCGGTATTTTCGAAGTATATTTGAAGGTGGTGTAACGGAATTGTATTATAATATGAAGCATCCGAAAGAGTCCTTCCATAATACTAGTATTACACTAGACTGTGATCAATGCACTATGATAACGCATCATGGTAAACCCTTGTTTACAAAAGTATGTGATCTAAATAGATAGATAGATGTGTTTTTTTTCTTTTATATTAATTATTTAATAATTTTTCTAGGTTTGTACAGAAGGTCGTTTAATATTAGAATTTACTTTTGATGATCTAATGAGGATAAAATCGTGGCATTTTGCTGTTCGAACACATCGTGAATTAATACCACGATCAGTTGTTGGTATGCATTCACAACAAGACCCTAGTATGTTAGATCAATTGTCGAAAAATATTACACGACAAGGCATCACGAATTCAACTCTTAATTATCTAAGGGTAAATTAATCAATAATAATAATAATAATAATAATAATTAATAATGTAAAACCAATATTTATAGTTATGTGTGATATTGGAACCAATGCAAGAATTAATGTCGAGGCATAAAGCGTACGCTTTGAGTCCAAGAGATTGTTTAAAAACAACATTGTTCCAAAAATGGCAGAGAATGGTTGCACCGCCGGGTAAGAGAGGTACCAGTTTTATTGCACTCAAAGATCATTCATTTTTGCTACACTAGTTTTTTTTTTGTCTGTTTTTCCATACAATTATCAAAAATAAACCATCAGTTTAGCACAAATGAATGAACTTCAATCAAAAAACTGTATTGCACCGGTTTTATTATTATTATTAACAATTCCTTTAATACGAAAAATTATTAAAATTTATTGTTGCAATCTGAATAGTTTTCTAAATTAATTGTTTATTTTTTAAAGAATCTCAAAGACCTGCAAACAAACGACGGAAACGTAAAGGATCAAATTCTGGTGGAGCAGCAAATAATACAACACCAGCACCAAATAAGAAACGATCACCAGGTCCAAATTTTTCACTAGCATCTCAGGTAATTCGTAAAAAAATCAATGTTTGTGTTACTATTTGTTGTAATCTTCTTGTTGGTTTATTTAGGATGTGATGGTTGTTGGTGAACCATCATTAATGGGTGGTGAATTCGGTGATGAAGATGAACGATTAATAACACGTTTAGAAAATACCCAATATGATGCAGCGAATTCATTAGATCATGATAATCATGGTTTTCATGCTGATTCACCAATGCCCGGTTCAAATTCATGGGGTACAAGTGTCGGTGATCGTGGTGGACCTGGTGGTGGTGGTGGTGGTGGTGGTGGTGGTGGTCCACAACAAGGTGGTACACCATCAAATCAGGACTCTGATAAAAAATCGCCAGCAGTGAGCCAGTGATGATAGTTCATTTTTATTAATAAAAATATTAAATAAAAAAAATATATTTAAAATAAAAAACACAAAAAACACACAAATCTCTCCAAGTCAGTATTGTTGTTGAAATTAAGAAGTTTTAGAACAAAATGAACAAAACTGACACAAGGATTTAATGATTGATTACTAAAACTAGCCAGTGACATAATTGTTTTCCTTATTTTTTTCCCTTTTTTAATTTAATTTTATATACAAGAAGTTTTAAAAAATGGAAATAAATTCTTAGTGCAAATGTTTTATTATTGAAGAGAGAGTGATATGGAAATATTATTGATAGTGTTAATTGAAACGACAAAAAAAAAGTGACAAATCGGAACAGCACTTACAACTGGGGATTTGATTTACAATATTAAATGATAACAGTGATATTTTAGTGCTGATAATATTAAATAATAATTAATATAGACAGATAGACAGACAGGACAAAAATAGGAAGAAAAATTCAATTGCACCGAAATTAGTGCAATTTTTTAATTATTATTTTAATGAAGAAATGGTTCCTTTTTGGAACCAATCACCATAGGTACCTCTACAGAGTGAATGTTCTGATTATAATTGGATGATGCAGCTCATTATTTGTACAGTAATTATTGAAACATCACACACAAATCTATTTTATTTATCTATCTTGTTTGATTATAATTATTGATTTTTTTTTTTAAATAACAATTGTTTTACATCACTGTCTAAGCAGGAAAAAAACAGTCACAAAAATTACAACAAAAACCAATAAATTACAAAAAAACTAATAGGATTTGATTATTTGATAATTTTTGTAAAATAAAAAGCAGCTGGCTGCAATATTCTCTCTCTGGTTATTCAAAATTTGATGAATTTCTGTGACTGTTTTGCTATAATTTCGCCCAATTTTCAAAATACTGTCAGCCCAATACAACTGTTCGATACAATGTTTAGTATTTTATTATTATTATTATTATTAATATTATTATATTTTTTTATTATTTATTAAATGAATTTATGACATCATATCATAAATATTTATTATACATTTTTTTTTACAAAAATTGTAAGTTCCTGTCGTTTAATTTTTTGAAAAACATTGTACCTTACAGTCGAGACTTGCAATGTTTTGTTGGTTGTTTTAGTGGCGGATATTAAATAAAAATTGTACGAGTAACTGGGGGAGGTAAACTCGTTCGTTTTCATTAGGATCAATTTTGTATAGTGAAGATTTAAATTGTATTAACAAACATATTGAAAATATTATGTCCATTTTTGAGAAAAAAAGATGTAAAACCGACAATTTACATCCAATTTGTGATGTATTTTCTTAACAAAACAACAACAATAGAGCGGCTGATGATGTATTAACGAATGTTATGATTGGTTTTCAAGATAAGAGTTCTCCTTAATAAAACAAAAAGAAAAAAACCGTATATTGAATGCCTCAAAATATCTGTATTGGTGTCAAATGATTGAAAGTTTTGAATTATTGTAAACAAAATTAATATTTAAAAATAATTAAATTAATTGGAGAACAATATTTGATGAGATGTGATGAGAGAAAAACAACAGAAAATTTGGGACAAAAAAGTATTTTTTACTACTTGATCGTCTCATTCATTTTCTTCCAGCTGTGTAAGTGTATTTTTATTAATTACAACTCTTATCAGTAGTTGTGTGTGTCTTTCCTTGTTCCGGTTGTTTGGTTTATTTCCATTTGAATTTGTAATCTCATATGTAAAAATAAAATAAAAAATATGAAGGACTGTACATAGTACAGTGCCTACAACAACCTCACAATACAACACTTACAAAAATAGTTGAACCTTTTTTTTAATTTATTTAACCATTACTCACTGAATCTAGGAGCGTTCCAGTTTCGAAAGCTCGCACCTTTGTGGCTCGTTTTCTAAACTTGGACGCGTGCGACAAAATCATGCCTTATGAAACTCGTTGTTTAATACACTATTAGTATACAAATACTGTTCAAAGTACTTTCCCCAGCTCTATCTGGGACTATCCATTTGTTATAATAAGAGGTCCTTTATCCAGACAAAATATGCCTTATTTTATCATACATGGTTTATATGAAAGTACAGTAGAGCCTCGTTAATCCGAATCAATAAATTCAAGATTTTCGAGTTACTGGATGTTTTAAAAGAATAATTATGTAATTTTTCAAATAATTTTATCTCGTGTCTTCTGTCATAAAACCCAAGATACGCACTCAATTTTAATATTTTCCTGTTTCCATTACTTACCTCTATCAGTAAATGAAACATCATTTGAGGATTTTCAATTGGTTTCCGACACGTACTGAATAGTAATTTTTGAAACAACTTCTCTCCCACAGCATAAGTTCCAGGGCATCCAACCAAAAGAGCCCCGCTGAAGCTTATAATACAGTCTATTTTGTATTAAGGGCTTCCTAAACGCGGCATCCACACACTCCATCTTCTTGATTGGGATACTTGAGTAAACTGGACTTTCTGTACGACAATGGGTTGGACTACTGAGGTAGACACACGCTCGGCGCGCACAGAAAACCCACTTTACTCAAGTATACCCATCAGGAAGTTGGAGCTTGTAGATGCCACTTTATAGCATAAGCTTCATGACCCCCGAAAGCCTAGATTCGCCACTGTCCTATCCCATTTCACACAGCTCTTAGGAATTATGCTTCCTTTTGTAATGTTCGGTTGCACCAATCTCTGTCAAATTTCAATATATATGCTAGTGCAATGCTTACAGTTTGTGCCGAATTTTTATAGTTTCTACACTCATCCGTACAAGTCACTAGTAGCTAAATGTTCAATAAATCTGTGGTTACCAGTGAGCTGTATTAGTGAATGTAAGAAGTGCAAAAAAAGAGTGAACAACTCAACAAACAAATAGATCTTTTGTCGGCGTGCTAAATCGGGCAATAATACCATGTTACAAGATACTGTTTCGAGCTCTTCAAGGTGCACCTTGGGTACTACGGAAGGATTGAAGGATCATTGCCTCCAGTGAGTGTTGACTGGTTCAAAGGAATCAAGTGCTGATGAACTAATGGCCTGTGGAGACCTAATTGTAAACAAACATATAGCACCACCCTCCTTAATAATCCAGAACCCAGAATAAAGTCTTATGGTTAGATGGGGAGTCACAAGTCGGATAAACAGTTTTCAAATCTATTGTTAGCGGTAGGTGTAATAAATCTGCGCAAAATGTAAATCACCGATAAGTGAGGTAATTTAAGAGGAACCAGGACCGGTCTGGATATGGGGAGATTTCCTCTGGGGCCAAATAGCGTTTGAGGGGCCACCGTTAATCCTTTAGGTATATATATTTTTGATCATCAGCTTAAGAGACGTCTTCCTTTCTTATAAATTCAAGCTGGGACCAAGGTAACCCAGCCCGGCCCTGGGAAGAACTATAGTATAATGATAATGTGTATCCGAACACGTCCCGTGCTGGATCCCCGTAGTCAATTTCAAATTAGGCGCCAACGTAACAATTTGGAGAATTTTCGTTCTGTTATGTTACCGGCATTGGGTAGTAACTTTCATCTCTTTTTAACTTGTTGGGGAAATTGTAAGACACTACTACACTGAACAAAGATAACAAATCAAACAATTTGACGGTTATTTGAAAGCCCTTTAAATTTCCGTTTAGTGTCAAGTAGTAGTTTTTGTTTGCAATTTGTGTGTGTTTTTGGAGGGCCGTTTTCTAAACGTCATTTGTGCCTTAAGTCTAAAAAAAAAAAAAAATAGAAAATATGACTCCATCAATTAGTCTAATTGGTAATGCAGTTTCTGTGATTGAAATATTTATCCAGTAAAATAATTACACTGTTTACTTTTAGGTGATATAAGCCTTAGGGCTGAAGAACGACAGCAACAAATTGCTGAAATGTTTGAAAAATATACTACAGATAAATGTTCAACCGAAGAACAAATTGCATATCTAATTGAACATCATTTTAAATGCAATCTGGCTGAATTGTATCGTACTCATGCAATTTCGAAAATTCTCGAAAATCATCAATTAACTAAATCATTACATGTACCTTTAAAAGACGAAATATCAAAAATAAAGAAAGCTTTTACATTTGATGAAATCTTAACTTATATGAAGAATTCAATCCGTCCAAAAGATGATAAAGAACAACAGAGAATCTGTTATGTTGTTGAACAAGTTTTCGAAAGTCAATTAAAAGAGTATTTAATCAAGCGTGAATTAGCCAAAACTAAAAAAACAAGAACTGATTGGAATGATATGGTCCATAAAGAATGGGAAGGTTTAAAATCGATTATCGGCGAAGAAGATATACTAGCATATGCTCAAATACAATTAGAACAATTCAGGAAAAGTTTGTAAGACAATCATTAATGTTTAATGATTATTTTTTTATTTTTATAAATTCTAAAATAAATTCCATACAATATTATACAACCATATCATTGGCTTGTTCTAGAACAGCTCCACTATATGCCAAATCCCAGTAATGTTCGACTTTATGTTTTTTGAAATGTTCCCTAGCTAATCGTTCAGTTGGACAAATTTTAAATTTAACTTCACCGAAATTTCTTTGTTTACTTGTTCCCTCCCATACCAGAACACATTTATTTGGTACCTCATTACCATCTGGATCTTTAACGGTATCTTCTTCCCATTTGATTCGATGTAACATCAATCTGGAAATTACAATTAATTATTTTAAAAAATCAAACAATTCCACAAAAAACGAACCTTTTATATTTCTTTTGTTGTTTAGGACCACCTTCAACAACAACCACACAACAATCCGGATATAAAACAACAATTCCTGTCATAAATAACTGTTTAGCATTCGTTTCAACTTTAAATTTCTTCGATGCTAATTCATGTAGATCACGTATCCGATATATAGCCACATGTACACCTAATGTTGTATCTTCTTTTAATTTACGTATTTTTTTATCACGTCGTTGTTCTGATGTTAGTTTTCTTGCAGCATTAGCTTCTTCGTGTGCTTTCTGTCGTTTTGCCATCTGTTCACGAACATGAGCTTCAATTTTTGTTGGATCTTGGACAGCTTCAGTACCTAATGCTCTCATTAGATTCGATATACGTAATTTTGGTTCTGGTGGTGGTTCTAAACCTAAACGGATTTTCTCCTGTTCTTCTTTCCACATTTCACGACGATTCTGACGGCGTAGTTTTTTACGTTCTTTT
Source organism: Iselma pallidipennis (assembly GCA_037464855.1). Taxonomy (NCBI): domain Eukaryota; kingdom Metazoa; phylum Arthropoda; class Insecta; order Coleoptera; family Meloidae; genus Iselma; species Iselma pallidipennis. The sequence goes on along the minus strand of JAZBHA010001288.1, from coordinate 8,843 downwards.
TTCGTTAGGAAAACCGGCATATAAATCGGCTTAATTGGATCAGCTACAAAATAAATCAATAAATAATTATTTCAATTAATTGTATGTAAGATACGTACTTGGACATCGCATCTGTGTTGGATGTTCTACTAAAGTATTAATTGCTGACTCTTTAACAGCTATTTTCCCATCTGGGGTTAAAGTATCTAAATCATCAACTAAAATAACTGAATCCCACCATTCCATTTGAGGTGTTTCCTCAATTACACCTTCCGATTTAGCGATCAATGCTAATTTGGTTGCTGACGAGATTCCGGTCTTCTTGGCAATTTGTGAGATTTCATTTTGTAGTTTTTCTAATTGAGCCTAAAAACAACAACCACACAAACACACAATTAATAAAATCTTATTATTTTATATGAAACACAATTACCTTCATACGAATACGTTCTGCCATTTGTTGGAATTTGCCCGGTTCATGGAATCGTAAAGCTCTCTTATTTCTTGTAGCTGGTTTAACACCGATACGTGTATCATAGAATTTGGTCTCTTTTTCTTCTTCAATTTTATCGGTTAATTGTGTACGAAATTGTTCCCGTTTTTGGGCACGTATGTTTGCTTTTAATGTTGGTGCTACATGTGTTAATTGGACAGCTTTACCAGTTTTATCCACAGTTCTACCTTCATCATCCAATATTAATGGTGTTGGTTTATTTGGTACAACCGGAATTTGAATGGCATTAGCTAGTATGCCTGTTGATAGTTTACTTTTAATTTGGGCTTGTAATTGTGCAATTTTACGCGCCTTATCAGCATCACCACGATTCAATAGACCCATTGGTATACCATAAATACTTGGTTGTGGTATATTGATACTATTTGGTAATGATGCTAGTTTATTGTCAAGTGATTTTTTACGTTCTTCAATTTGTTTCTGTACACTTTCAAGTATCTCTTTCGATCTGGCTTTGGCTTGTTCATGTTCATTATCTTTATCATTTTCAAAACGTGATGATTGTTTTGAACGTTTCGTATCACGTTCTCTGGACGATTCTTCATAGGTGCGTTTCTTTGAACGATATGATGATGTTGTATAATCATCGATTATATCGAAAATCTTTTCAGCTAATCTGGCTGCCTTTTTGCTATCAACATAAGATGAAAGTTTGTCAGTAGTTTTGCGTTTATCATAACCTGAATTTAAACAATGAACTGCTGTACTGACCAAAGAACTATCATTATTACCAAATATTTTATATACAGCTTGATCGATTGATGGTTTCAATTCGTCGATATCACGACGCGAAAGATACGACATTATTATTTATTTTTGATTATTTTTAATAATAATTATTAGTTTTGTTTTGGTTTTTCTCAACTTGCGAACCCCAAACGTTACAAAATTTTTATTTTTAGGTTATAATTGTAAATACCAACATAAAAACACTAAAACTCCCAAGAGGACTTGGTGCTGCGCATGCGCTGCGTTTTACAGGAGTCTAGCCGTCAGATAATGAGTGCTTGTAAAGGCTCCCACACACGCGGCGGTTTTAACTCCGGTTGACTTGCGCAAACCAAGCACATCCAAATTTGCCTGCCCACCATATTACCTCTACTAGTAATTCCGTTCGTGTGAGTCAGATAGTAGAAAGGTGGAGAGATGAATAATAGAATGAGGTACTTATACTTCTAACGTCTAGAGGGTACTACCTGTTTTGAGCATTGTTAACGTACCCCTAATAATGCTCAAAGCAAGTAGTGCCCTCTATACGTTAGAGGTATAAGAGCCCTACATCAATGCAAATGGTTCAAAACTAGAATCGTTTGGTTGAAAAAATGAGGCAATTTCCCATTGAATGCAATCGGAAGCAGCCACAGATTAGATAACTGGTCTGTGATACAAGCCGTCAATCACCTCGACACACAGCATCTAAGCGCCTTAAGTAACATGTTTGGGCATGTATGCTTGTGTTGTCTGTAGGCCCCTTTATGAACTGCTTATTCTCAGACGGCTAGACTACTTCTCTTAAAAACTACCCTTCTACTGCATAACCTCCCCATACAACGGGTTATACCAATACCAATACTAATAACTACAATGGGCCATGTGCACCCCCACTCAAATGATAGAATATTGTAGGCAAAATAATATAAAGTTTATATGGTCATTTCTTTTATTCTTATCAAAACAAAAATGTTGTTCACTTTATATAAATTATCGTTTTCTACGTAATTGTAACGTATTTCTTCTGATCCAGGCTGCTCGTCTAGAACCACCTTTAGTTTGGGAATATCTGTGGCCTTTACCAATACCACGTGATGATTTACCAGATGATGTTTTACCACGTAATTCACGATGTTTATGAACAGCATTAACAATCCAATTAACTTTTGGATCTCGACGGATAGCCTAAAAAATAAATAGAAAAAAAAAACTTAGAAATTCAAGCCAATAATAACAATAATAATAGTAAAAATGTCTGTTTTTAATAATCAGCTATTTAATGGATATTTATCCTCATGAAGTTAGGCGTGGTGCATGACCAAATCATCATTGAAATTATAAAGTGGAATTTTTATATAAAAAGAACAGCGGGGGCGATATGGGCAAGATAAACTGCAAGGGTGGAGGCAGTTTTCGCCTACAGTATAATGAAACTCTATTTAATAAAGGTTCAATTTTCCACTCCACTGGATTATCTTATATTATTACTACTTACTTTATGAGAAGGATCTATCAGAATGATTTCATAATATTTATATGAAGAATCTTGAGCTACCCAGTACGAATTCAAAACACGTAAACCACCACATCTACGTCCAACACGTTCCTGTAGAAAACATAATTACTAACAACACTCAATAATTAATACAAAAATTATTCAAAATACCTCAGCAATAGCTTGTAGATTGCGTACTGGTTTCAATTCATTAACACCATGACTTTTTGGTTTACCATAAGTGGCACCTTTAGGTACTGGACGTTTCCTACCACCACGACGTACCCTAATACGATAGATAACAAAACCTTGTTTCGCACGATAGCCCAATCGACGTGCCTTATCAGGACGAGATGGTCGTGGTGCACGATGTAATTTGGTTAATTGACGATACTGCCAAACTCTAATTCTCAACAAATATCGAATCACATCACTTTGTTTCTTTCGGTATAGTTCTTGAATGTACTTGTAGGCCCCCATTTCTCAAAGCCCTAAAAAAAGACAATAACATAACCTCAATAACATACAAGTAAATAATTACACTATTTTTATAAAAATAATATAAAAACAAAGTAGATGAAGTAATAAAATACTAATTGATAACAAATAAAATCATTATAAATAAAGGATGATTTAAATAAATTAGAAAAAAGAAATGTTGAAAAATTCTTGTAAACCTACCTAGCCTACACGTTCTAATGGAAAGGAAGCCTAATTGTGGAGGGGGTAAAAAAATCAAAATATCCCTAGAAAAATCACTAACACGCCATCGAATTGGCGGGACATTTAAATCTAGTGACTTATTGGCGTCTGTTCGATTTTTGTGGTATTGTCGATAAGTAATTGAATTGATTTAATTAATTAAATAATTAAAGGAAGTGTTTTTATTCACAGTATTGTGGTATTATTTGATTATTATCGAGATTAGTGCCCGGTCAAGGTACAGTGCTACCAATATTTGACAGTTGGCTATCCTATCCAGTGGCAAACTGTCATTTTTGTCACTTGTCATTGTCAAAAATTGTGTTTATTTGGGTTTTTCTTGTATCAAAAAAGCAGAAGAAAAATTAAAAAAAAATAAATAAAAGTATGCCTCCAGTTAAAAGACTCAAAACATATGAAAAGAAGATAAGAAGTGCATCAGATGAATCAAAATCAGTGGATGCATTCAATGCATTACTTGCACAAAATCTAACAAAACGTTTAATTGGCAAGAAACGACGTGGTGGTGGTGGTGGTGGTGGTGAGAAATTACAAATTAAAGAACTACCACCGCCACAAACATCAACATATTTCAAAGATGATTCATTAAAAGTGGATACAGATGATACATTTGATAAATTATTGAAAGGCAATGTTTATAATCCAGTTAAAATTGATAATGCATTCACCAAGATCAGTAGTGCTTCAGAAAGTGATAAATCCAAGAATCAGACAAAAAGTCAATTGAATATTCAAATACGACATACACCAATAATGACAAGAAGTAAAAAGAAACTACATCGATCGATAACAGAGATTAAAGATGGAACAAATGATGGAAAGTCATTAGAACCAAGTACATCTACATCAGTCAATAGACCTGTTGATAGCAATGTATCATCTCTACCTAGTTTATCAATTGAATACGAAAACAAACATAAAGTCACATTTTCATCATTGAGTTACTTGAAATTACCACCAAAAACCAAAAAACAACAAACAACTCCTATCAATAATAATTCATCAACAAATATCTCAAAAAGTAGTAGTAGTAGTAGTAGTCGTATGGAGGCATCATATGAACCAATCTTATCACGTACATTTAAAGCAAAACAAACATTAATATCAAGTACACCATATACCACTGAAAATTCCTGCCATATGCCACATACAGTTTCACCAATTCAACCTAATCATCAAGATGAGGTAATGATTGAATGTCCGGATCTAATGAAAAAATCCTATGATGAAATCAAAAAATGGGATTCAAATTTCCCAGATGATACAACACCGAAATTAAAACGTCGTGATGATAAAATTGTACGTCGTGGTAGACGACGCAAATCAAGCATTTATACAAAAGAATCCGATTGGAAATTAAATCATTCACCAAGAGTTCTATTAACACGTCATAATGTTGCAGATACTTTTATCGGTTTTGAGAATAATGATGTTCATAGTTCAAGGGATTATTCGCATCATTTTGTAGATCATACTATATTAGAAGATGATAGAGTTGATAAGAATCAAATGGAACGACAATCTGGGATGGTGTTAAGAAGTAGAAAACAACGATCCGGAATTAGTGTTGTTGAATCAGATTTATTACAAAATCGACGAACTACCAATAAAAGTCCACAACAAACAGGCATGAAATTAAGAAGTCGTAGAGTACTATCGAGACAACAATCAGATACAAATTCAATTAAAACAAATTTAGAAGATTTTGATCGTTTTTATGAAGCACAAATTACAAATTATCTACATAAAAAGACTACTATAATAGAAAGTGAAGATATGAGTAGTTTAGTTTTATCAGAATCTAATGATAATGTTAGTAGTAATCCATTAGAAACTAATAGAAATGTTGATGCTGGTCAATCAAAACAGAAATCGAATGAAAAGAATGTTTCAAATGATCAAAATTCGTCAAATCGACAAGCAACTACTACTACTACTAGTTTTCAGTTACATGATCATCAATATTTTTCACCAGAACCACAATCCAAACCAGTTAAAAGAAGGAGGACTCGATCAAAATATAAACGAAAAGATTTACATATCATTGATCATCAGTATTCATATTCTAGTCCAACACTTAAACGATTTTTGAAGAGAATATCATTGAATAGTACAAGAAATTCGTCTATTAATAAAGAACAAAGTACAAATCAACAACAACAACAACAACAACAAGACGATGTAATTGATCTCACTAGTAGTTTAAGTCCAATTAATCAAAATCGTGAAAATCATGTATTAGATGATCATCAATATTTTTCACATGAAGAAAATTCATCATCATATGTAGGAAATGGAGCAAAACGTAAAACTACAAAACGAATTGATTATAAACAATTCTTATCAACTGATTCAAGTAGTTGTGATGATGAGAATTCAACATTATCATCAATAATGCATGATCATTCATATTTTGATACAAATCAACAAGAACATTCACATTTAAATCTACCAGATATTATTGAATCATCTATTATTAAAGATGAGAATAATAAGACAGATGATGAATCGAAAAGAAATAATAATAATATTAATACTAGAAAGACAAGAGAACGATTGAAATCGATAAATATTAAACCTGGAAAATCATATAGAAGATCGTTATTTTTATTACGACAATCGGTATATGAGAAGAATTCAAGAAAACGTAAATATATATATTTTAAAATTTATGTATAAATCAAAAATAATTTAAGTATTTTTGTATTTTTTGTTCTCCAGAAAATGTTGAATCATCTCGAAGACGGTCGTTCCATCCAAAAATACGTCGAACAACTGTCCAAATTATTAAAGAAGAATCATATAAAGACCAGTCATTATTGGAAGTTTATGCAAATACAAGTAAGTACCTTTTGATTTATGAATTGATGGTACACTTGAGTACACATAAAAGAGAACGTCCCTTTGGGTAAGAAATAATACTAGTATTTTCGTTTGTGTGTGAGTCAGGCTTTTTCTTTCTTTAGAGTAGGAAGCTATATCTTTCTTACCAGGTTCGCCAGATTCTAATCTGTGAAGTTGTGAAGACTGCCCTCGGCAGTCCGATTCACACAGGCCCACAAAAAACCTTCACTTTTATATGCACTCAAGTGTACATCGGAATTCTCGACGGTATGATCTCGATTATCCGATATAACCGGAACTGGCGGATTACTGGATAATCGAGAATTTCAAGTGCAAATTTGGAGATTTATTGAAAAAAATATCCATAAATGCAGACATGTCGGTTAATCTAGAATGTCGGATAATTGAGTATCGAATAAACGGGACTCTACTATAATTACTAATATAATCGACAAGTTTTACAACCATTAGCAATTTGTTCGCTACGTTACTTTAGTATTTTAATGCGCCTAGACTGCAAGTTAGCTTGAATACAGTGTAACGCTATTTGACCCCCAAAAACTCCATATATCTCCACTTGTCTAGTCCGGCCCTGTTAACAGGGCAAATGCTCGATGGACCAAATGGTAAACTAATGGGAGCCAGGTCAGTATCAAACTTCAATCGATATATGTACAGGTACAGTAGAATCTCACTAACGTGAATATGCGCTACTATGAACATCTCGTTAGTGGGAACGCTAAATATTTCAATTTTAATCCGATAGTGTGAACAGCGCATAATTCGATAATGTGAACTATTTCTTCTAGCTACTATTACTCTTCAATTCTATGGGTTTCACTGGATTTTATGGCTAACCTACAATTCTTAGTGCCTTTTTTCTAGTAACCCTTTGTGAAATCGTTGTTTAATGAATGATATAAACACATATTTAACTTTTTTTATTCACTCGCTAACATGAACAAATTCGATACTGTGAAAACTCTTGGTTTTTTTTTTGTTCACGGTTTCGAGATTCTACTGTATATCCAAATAAAAAGGCTGCTCTTGAGGAGCACGAGAGTAAAAGAAATGACAGATATTAGCAATCTCTAATATGTAAAATGAAGCGAGATAAAAAATACGATTACCCTCCTACCATTTTCCACTGCTATCATTTTTATCTCACTTCGATTCGTGTGTCAAAGATTGCCAATGTCTATCATTTCTTTTGCTCCTATGCACCTTCGAATATACCTGTATATGTATACCATATAGCTGACTCGTCTAGGTACATAGGACATAGGCGAAAAGAGGCCGGGGGGAGGGCAAGAGAGACAAACACAACAATTTTTGTCCTTGTTACCCTTATATAAAATCTATATCTGTCCTTACTCCCGCCCTAGCCTCTTTTCGCTTATGTACCTAGAGGATTCCGATGTATGGTATATTTAGATTTAGAACAAAATGTGGTTTTGCCAAGCACGAGAGCAAAAGAAATGACAGTTATTATCAATCTGTGATGCGTGCAGTGAAGTGAGATAACAAGTTTGATGATTCTCCTACTAAAAATCTTGTGAATGGTACCCCATTATTGCAGATTAAAATAAGGGAATCATCATACTTGTTATCACGCTTCACAGATTACTAATAACTGTCATTTATTTTGCTTTTGTGCTCTGCAAGATCACACTTTTTCCATAATCAGGTAGTATATTAATTGTCCAGCGTAAGGTAAATCGAAATATGATACAATCGGCAAAACTATCAATTGAGTAAAAAGTCGATAGTGTGCGCGAACCTTTACGAACATCTATTCACCGTCTGACAACTAGATGATCCCCCCCCCTCTCCCGGTAGTTGGTCACGTGACATTATGACACATTATTGTGACATTGGTTGCATACCATGACCTCACTAGTTCACCAATCAAATTCATTGGAAGTGATCACGTGACGCAATGCAGACATTTTAGAATGCGTCATCGCCAACTTTGATCAATTGACGTTTTTCTACCATTTTGTTACACTGGTAGGAGTAAAAAGTGTTTGTCCGTTATAAAAGGTTTTTGCGTCGTAATATATTTTCGTATATATTTAAAGTGTTTTTTTTTTGTTTGTTGTTCTTAAATAATCTATTTTATTTTATATTTATTTAATTTTCAACAATTTTCGTTTTGTGTGAACTGTAATAACAAATTTTGGAAAGTCGTATTATTGTGTTTGTAAAAAAAATTTCCTCCGGGGGTATTTGCATGAAGATCAGTCCAGATAACGGGAACGATAACGTTATTCTTGAAATTGACGAGAGTAATAATTGTATGTGTTTTATTGATAAAACGTATGAATCATTATCAGGTTATGTACAAGAAGAAAATCAACAAGATCAAGAACAGAAATCTATTGATTATATCAATACTTTGGAAGATAGCTTTCATAGATTTACGTTAAGGAAGCAATCATCATTATTATTAAACGAACAACAACAACAACAACAAATTGAAAGTCAAGTTACTGCAAAAGATATTGTCTTAAGAAAATGCGAACAAACCGAACCCAAATTATTCGAAGAATGTTATCCCAACAGGTAAATTAATAG
>JAZBHA010001287.1:0-21376 GCA_037464855.1 Iselma pallidipennis | reverse complement strand
AAGCAATAACGATTCTGTTTCAGATGGTATTACAATCCCTAAGGGTACAAATATTTCGATATTTCTTTACGGAATGAATCATTCATCGGACGTATTTCCTCAACCGGAAAAATTCAACGTTGACAGGTTCCTACCAGAAAACCAAACAACTAGACATAATTTCGCTTATGTGCCGTTTAGTGCTGGCCCACGCAATTGTATTGGTAAATTAATTCTTTTTAATCTTTCTAGTAATAATTATATTTACTGAAGGAAGTAAAAATGAAATTTACAGGTCAAAGATTTGTGTTACTTGAAGTAAAAGCTGCATTAGCGAAATTATTGAGATGTTTCGAATTTGAAGTGGATCCAGAGAAACAACCACAAGTGGGCATTTGTTCTGTATTAAAATCGAAAAATGGTATTCATTTAAAATTGAAACAGAGGCAGAGTAATTAATTTTAATGACTGCAGTTATGAAATTCTATAGCTGCATCAATTATATGCACATTAACTATGCCTTCTGGTAAATTGAAGCCTTTTAATTAAGTTTTCAATAGCCATATATATCTAACAAAAGCATTGCTTGGAGTGGAAATTAATTAAAATAACTATCAAAATGCTGTTCTATAGGCTTGTTTTAAAATGATAGCACACAAGGCAAAATGTTCAGTATTTGAGAAAAACTGCAAACGTTTCAAGTAGTTAATTAATTAATTTTCTACTCATATGTAGGATCATATAAAAGCTGTCATAAAATTGTATGACTTAGAGTTTTTTTCGAGATGTCGAGGGGACATAAATAATAAATTGTACTCCCTGTAAGGTTGAGAAAGGTTCCCATACATATTAGAACTATTTACTTTTCGCCGTTCAGGGACAACTTTGTATTGATTGATCGGAATATTCTTTAAAATGTTAGTGATTTTTCGTACAAATTATACCGGATTTATATCAACTTAACCGGATTGTATGCTTTATTTCGATGTTGTAACGAAACAGTGCAAGGAATGTCAATGCCATAAAAGCAGAACAAACGCAATGACATTCCTTGTAAAGTCAAGAAAATATCTTGAGGCAGTTAAACATTTAATCATTCTTCTTTAGTTATTTCATCAGATATGAACAAAAAATGTACACAATGTGTTTGTCCAAACTATGTACTCTTTTAACGTTCAAATATTACAAAAATTTTACTCAAATGAAACTTTATTAGGGGATCTATCTTTTTAGTGTCTATTATAGGAACGTAACTGCTTGGAAAAATGATAATTTGGAGAATTCCAAGAAGGATTAAAAAAAGGCTTTATGGTTTGTGCTTAAAAATAAGCAGTGCCGGCTCAAGAACTTTCGGCGCCCTGTTCAAAAATTACTCTTGCGCCCTGTTCAAAATATACTCTTGCGCCCTGTTCAAAATTTACTCTTGCGCACTTTTGCCAAAAAAAACGAAGGCAACTTCGAATACTGGAAACGAAACATAGAAAAACTAGGTTTTTCTAAAAATTTTGCGCCCCTAAAATTGCAGCGCCCTGAGCGGCCGCTCCGCTCGATCGTACCTTGAGCCGGCCCTGAAAATAAGGGCCAGGATTTGAAAAGACAAATTTAGTTGTTTTACACAAAAAAAAATTGTTTGTTTAAATCTCCTTTTTGCGACGATCAACAGATCCGGGGTCGCTTAGTACAATGACTTTTCGGATGAATTTTAATTTATTTAAAACACCTCTCTGTGAGCTCACATACACACACACACACACACACACACACACAAATAATATACAGAAGCTCATTAATCAATAACATAATTTTAATCAAACGTTTCTTAATTCGAACCACCGACTTATTATCAGTCTGGATTAACCGTTAATGATACAATTTAAATACAATATTGGTAATTTAACAAGATATGGCAAATTGTAAATCCACAGGTTCAGGTTTAGGGGTGGCTTTGCGTTTTTTGCCGCCTCCTTTCTCTTATTTAGATACAAAAAATCATCACAGAAGAAGAAATAATGGGGAAAGCGATATTTTTACTTTCTTAATGTTGTTTTGATTGTACGTCTAATTTAATTTAATTCAATTTCGTAAAATACCGCTCTCTGAAAATGTGCCGCCCCAAGCGCAACGTTTATTTTGGTGGTCGCTAAAATTGTTGCTGTTATGTTTTATTGGTTGCATTCAACCGATCAACATTAACATTTGATAAACATTATTATGACGAGAACATACAAAAAAAAAAACGAGGATATTAACAGTGACGGATTAAGTCTTTTCCGGGCCTAAGACTCAAAGATACGCGCGCAAGACATAGCGATTACCCGAGCCCTAATTAAATAATTTGTAACGACATAGCGGTCTACTGGGAGCCCTTGAACGTTGCCGGCCCCAAACACTTGTGTTTTTTGTCTATTATTCTATAATCCGTCACTGGATATTATTAGTAAAACTGTAAATAGAAACATCAAACATGTAAAACAGAAATTTGTCAAATTGATTATTATTGAAATTTGAATAATGGTTTGTTTTGAATTTTCTTTCAACAGTAAACTGAAGGTCTTTTGCTTATTGCAAATGAGAAAAATATTATTATGTTAAAGTAATAAATGGTAATAATATAAAATTAATGCATTTTTTTTTTACTATTACATCGTTCAATATTAATTGTTATTACTTTTCATATAAACAACATACAATTAGGTAATAGGTTAAAGGATGTTTTTTTTTGTGTTTCTGATCGCAATATACTTATTTTTCGAAAATTTTCATATAATTTCACCTACAGAAAAGTTATTGATTTCCAAATTATTGTTGCAATTTGCAATATACGTGTATTTTGATCATATTTTCAGTGATTATTTTGATTATTTACAAAGTTTATGTATTACACAACTGCTTTTTATTTCAGTCATACAGAACCGGTATAGAATTTCAATTATACATATTGGAATAAGTTATGATTAGAATTTACAATTAAACTTGTAAACATTAATAACTTATTTACATAAAAGTGTACAAATAAAATTTATGATATATCATTAGATCTACAATTTTGTTTTTACCTAAAAACGTGATTATTCTTTTATAAATAATATAGTTGGATGGAAAGCTTATTTCTATTTATTATTGTTAATTTACCTTTGTTCTGTTGAAGGTATCTCAAGATAACAACATGATCTACGAACAACAATAGAACATTATAATGTTTACTAATAATATAGAAAAATACAAGAATAATAACAATTCCAATTAAAATGGTATTTATCGTTTCTGTACGTTGTCGAAATATATATTCATTATCTGCACTCCATTATCTACATATGTGTATTTGCTTAATAATAATCCCTGTTATAAGATAACACATCAATTATCATCCCCAGTTACAAGTTTAGTTATCCAAAGATAGTCACTATCTGGTCTTGTTATTAACCTGCCAATGTTTTCCCCCCTCGTGCCTCTTTGAAAAGTAAATAACGATTGTTTAGATAATTATTACAGAAATTGTACAACAGAAGAAAGAACAACAACAACAACAACAATAATAATAAAGCTTCCAATAAAGTAGCGTATCGTTTATTTTAATTGGTGTTTTCGTCATCATCATTGTTGCGATTTCGACGAGACTGAAATCATCTCGAACTTAATTTCTCTCTTTGAAATAACATTTTATAAGAGGGCAAATCGCTCCACGAATATAGATTAGAAATTAATGCCGTTCTAGTATAATGGAAAGAAAAAAACCCGACATGACAGAGGGTGGTGTATACAATTTAACAAAGCGACCGGAGATAGAATAACAGGAAGTTTAGACAAACTGAATCGTTTTTTTTTGGAATATAAAAGAAATACTATCATCACTTTGTTCTAATACAAACATCAAACATCAACATGAAAATCACATTCAAAAAAGCAATATGTTTAAAAATGATGGAGATAGATGTATGTGAGTGTGTATGTGTAAGTATGATTACAGGGGGAAACAGGGAAATACACTTTATCATAAACATTTTGCCTGAAGTAACAGTAATAAAGCTATTGATTCGGCAGATTGGGGGGACGCTACTGATGACGACGACAACGACGACGGCGACAACGCCTCCTTTTGTCCCATATTTTGAAACCACAAAATCAGTACAACACTGTATGTATAGGAGCTTTCGTTTGCGCCATCGAAATTCTCGTATCATTCTACATAATATTTACATACATATATGTATACATATACACACATACATGTACATATTAAACAAACATGAATTGATTACGAAAAAATGTAAATTTTGCAAAATGTAAAAACAAGAATATGACAGCTTTGAAAAGATGAAAATCACTTTCATACAGGAAGATTCATTTCAGTTGAAAACAATGTTTCATTCAAATTAACCCAAATAGGTACCATCTATTGCGGAATTTTGAAATTTTCAGACTCTTTTTGATGATGTACTGGTTCATTATTTTTAATTTATGATAATAAAGTGCCTCTTCAATTACATAGTCGGCTGTACGGTTTTTATTGATCAATCGTTACGAAAATCAAACCACAAGCAACGTTTTCTCTAAAGGGCCCTACACACACTCTAAAGGGCGATTCTGAGTTTAACGCAAGAAGTACCGCAATAAACTACCTGCCATCCGTAAGCCGAACCGCAAGAGTTGAATATCTTTCAACTCTTGATGAAAGCCTGCTTTCCGGCTTGCGCTTGCAAAGAATGTAAAGAAAGTCTATAGTTGAACTTTCTTGCGGATCTCTTGCGGCTGTGAATATTCGTGCTTTCCCTTGCCTGAGAACTATGAACAGATACATTAAAATCCTATACTTCAACTCGGTTTGCGTTGCTGACGCGCTTGCAGTACTTCTTGCGGCAAACTCTGAATCGCCCTTAATGTATCATGAGACTTGCATCGCCATCAAGTTTACCTACACACTACTGATTTTAGAATCAATAATGCGAGTTCTCGTGCACGGCCAAGTTCTCCCTAATGCCCCTGTCAGACTAAGTGAATCTGAATCAATTTAGAACCAAGGTGAATTTGACTGGCAAAGATTCGCACAAGTCAGAACGCGTAAAAAGTACCCATGTATTCATTAGCACTGCGCTCAATCCGAATCAATCTAATTCTGTCCCGTCGAGTGGAATCATGATCAACCAGGAAATAATTTTTTCAGTCTGATTCATGAATCAACAGCAAATCAGCTGATTAAAAAACTAATAATGTCAGTAACAGACAACAGTATATTATATGACGCTAGTGACAAAAAACAGATTGATTCATATTGATTGATTCAGCTGGTGTGAAAGGTCTGCCGACATGAAACTTTGTCCCTCAGATTTAGAATGTTTCTGATTGATTCAGATCCGCTTGGTTTGAAAGAGGCCTAAAACGCTCTTATCCAATACATGGACTACATAGCCACGCAGAAATAAGGCAAAATTCTGATTCCTGCATTCAATCCATTTGAAGCCAATGCAAATACGGTACACACACATATTACGAATGGTATTGTGAAACATTGGACACGATACATGCATCACTGGATCTTTCAGTTAGTGAGTGTAGGAGATTCAATCCTTTTCCGTTTCGCAGATAACTGATAGACCGTGTATTAGCATTGAGACATGGAGTTTCTCTTCAAAAAGTGGAAATAATCCAACAAAATATCAAATTTAGGCTGCCGTCCTGTCCGTTTCACAAATTTATGTTAAAATGTAATAAGTGGAACTTTTTCCACGACTCAATATTCCTTAAAATAATCATTAAATTGTCGGATAACTTTCTGGTTGCTATTATATCTTTAACATTCCAAAACACCTATTTGAAATTATCCTTTATTATATGAAAAGGTATTTATAAATTGACGTGTACAATTTTAACATCACTCAATTTTCTTTTTTTTTTTTGACTAGTTTATTTTTAGTTTAGAGCACAGATCTATCTGTTTTGCAAATCTTTTCTAGATTGCTCTGACATACAAATATTTACTTACCAACCATCTTGATATAAACGGCGTTCTGTTCATCGATGTTGATCGAAACCCCTTCAGCTTTCTGAAAATTGAAAGACAAAAAAAAATAATATTATATAATAACAATAATTATATTTAAATACCGAAGAAAAATAATCATTTAAACAATAGAGAAATTCGTGTGGCATTTTCATTGTTTCGTTTCTATAAAGCAACTACATAATGTGCAATATAGCTGTATTTTGAAGACATTATATCTATGGAGTGGATTTCGTTTCGTGATTGTATAGTTAATAGCAGCAGCGGGCGTCGATTCTCGTCGAAATAATAAAGGAATTTATGATGAAAGAGGTACAATATTACCATCACCGACGTCGTTGTTGGCGGCGTCGTCGTCGCCGTCGTTGCCATGACGTATCTATGACGTCAAAATTCACGTGACCAACAAAAAAAACTTGGCATGAGACCAAAGAGGTCACGGCGAGCCCCCTAAGTTTCTCTCTTATAACTATATTATATAACGTCGCTGAAATGCATTACCAGAAGCACTCCACTATAAGATAACGACGACGACTACGACTACTAGTCGATCGCATTAGAGCAGGAAGGAAAGGAGTTATCTATCAGACAGATCCGGACAACTTGCCAAAGATATACAAACACACACACAAACACTAAAAAAGAAAGATGTGAATTATGTATTATTGTTTTGCTTACAAGAAAGAAAGAATACAATATACAATGAAATATAACACAAAATGAAAAAATGATATAGTCGTAAACTGACACGTAAATTATAAACAAATAAATCATGAAAAACCTCAGGGATGTGGAGGAAAAGCCACAACGATGTATTGATGGTTTGCCAAGAAAAACAATCTTCGACCACTTGAAGAAAAAACAAGATTCTGTATGAAAAACAATCATCTGAATATCATAAATGTAGTTAAGGACTCAGGAATAAAATAGTTTCGAGAATTCGTTTGCATGTTATACGAAAATTGGTGACCAGCTTTAACCTTTTGAAAACTTTAATAAACTTGTCCCATGGTGGTTGGGAGTGCCCGATTTTCGTGGCATATTAACAATAAAATTATCACCTACGATATGAGACAGCTCGTTACTTTTAGAGTCCATGAACCTAAACTATTACACAAAGTTCATTAATATTTAGCCCTATATGTAAAGTAAGAAAATTACATGTCTCTTCACACTTAGGTAGTGTTATAAAAGAAGTAGAACAATGAATATCATGCTAATGTGTATGTATTTTATTGTTAGATTCTTATCAACAATATTTCTCGACGAACAAAATTTTTTTCTTACAGTTTGTGTCGTTCAACATTTCTGATACACGAATTCTGGGCCCGCAGTATCAACAGAGATATCAATATTATAACGACATACAAGAATTTCATTAATAAAAATATAGAAATTTTTATTTATTTATTCTGTAAAAACAAAATCAGTGTCTGTACTACAAAATAAAGCGGTCAAGTGCGAGTCGGACTCACGCACTACCTACCTATCGTACCATTTATTTTATGGAGATTACTCAATACGCACAGAGGCCGTCCAGCTTATAAAGTCCATTTTCTAGAATTATTCGCAAAATTTCGGGACCGCTATAGTTTTCCTGTAATCTCCATATAATCACGTTTGAAATCTACACAACAAGACCTCTTCAATGATGCCACATAAAAATAGACTTTTTTTATCTTCATCGTTATTTTGCCCCCAAGGCGGCACAACTTCTAGCAAATTTTTAACATCTATTGGGGCCTTTGAGGCCGGGAGCCCTGAAGCTTAAACTTTATTATAGATCCGCCGCTGATTCAAATTTCAACGTCAAGTTGTCCAGAATTGTCCAGGCCTAAGACAGACGGACGGACGAGCGAACGCACAAATGGACACAATAAGTTCCGTTATCACCCCTTTAAGGTACGGAACTTGAAATAGAATTATTTCTACTTGTACGACAATCAATGACAAGAACAATCTTGCAAATTCCACATAAAAAACCTATTACAAGATTATGAGAGATCTGTCTTTACTCCGAATATAACTGAACTAATCTACTCTGATTAATACAGTTGCTGGTTATGTAAGTGATAGCGAACAAACTTACTTAATCTAATCTTTCATATCATGAACTACCTACTAAACAATAAGTCGGAGAATAGTTGAAGCAAGTTTGTAATAGATTAGCTTAAACATTTTGAAAACAATAATACACTATGACAGAACGACAGTCTGTCAAAGTTTGTAGACAGACAATACAAAAAGAAAAAAAATTGCCTGTTCAAATAATATACATTTCAAACAGTAGGGACAAGAAGTTCATGTCCTTTGGGGTAGGGGGCGGCGCCAAAGTTTATGTTTTTCTAAGGGTTGATTGTATTATCAAGTTTAAACTTTATTTGCTTTATACCACTGCCACTGATTTCAAATAAACGTACGCATTCTTTTATCCGCTCGCACATAATGTGGATGAACTATTAGAATACTACAACTCATCAAAGGAAATCCATGATGTTCAATGGAAATGGCTGCGGATACTAGTAAACGATTCAGGTAGATCATTAATGGATACAAATATACTCCGAGATTCGTAGATCTGCATTTTGCCATACAAACACGATTCGCAGTAGAAATGTGCAATAATATCAAAGTGTATCTCTGCTAACAATTAATTTGTTGTTACTGTTGCCTTGCTAGTACTAATAGTTGTTATTGCAGTCAATTAATAAAGACACTAATTAACTCAAAGCAAAATTAAAGAATTGAATAAACATTCATTGAAGCTTGATTTTTATTGACAAATTTTTTAAATATTGATTTAATACAAAGATGACACCTTTACGGAATTTTAAATGACACAACGGACAGATGTTCCAGTCGTTTCATAACTGAAGTGAGTCTCTTTTAGTTTACCGGATGAGATTTGCAAGTCAAATACGAACATGTGTAAATAGAACGGTGAACATACGCGCCATCCGTTTAAACAATGAAATATTCATTCAGTTTTTTTTATTGTCCTTTTTTCTACGTACACAGGATGATTTTAACATATTTATACCGACAGATATAGGTATGGAGCGCTTGTAAACGAAACAAAATAAATAAAATAAATAATGTGTCCTGTAGAATTATTATCATATTATTGTGTGCTACTGCAGTGTTTTTGAAATGTCAAGAAAAACTATACGATAAATGTGCTAATTAATAATTTTAAATTTAACAAAAACCTTTTATTATATATTGAATTGAATATTGTAACAATAGTTGACATTCTATGTTCTATAAAATAATCTGTAAATAGATAAATAATTTGCCTTCAATCTGTTTAGATCGTTAACTATCATATAAATGATTAACAGGGTCGTTTGAGGAATGTTTCATTATGTTTCAGGCTTTATATAGAAGATGACTGTTACAAGTGGCCTTTCAAATAAAAACCTAACGAGTTGTAGAAAAACCAGAACTCATGTTCAGGAGTTGTGATTCAAGACTGGATTTTCGAAAAAAAAAAACGCTTTTATTACCAAAAATCTGGATTAAAGAGATATCAAACTGTTACAGGAAAGGTAAACGATTGATCTAATTTATAAAGAAACATTATAAAAATTACTAAATAGAATTTGTTTCGTTATTTAGGAGATTAACCGGTGTGCGCCTGGTTAGTTCAGAAATTTCGGTAATTATCTGTTGTCAGTGGAAACTGTTGAATTGATGAATATCCTCTGGTTATCCTGTGACATTTGAAAAATCGGTAAATTTACATTTCCTACATTAGTTTGACAACGATGAAAAGCTCTATATAGTTTGAATTTTCGAGAGTTCATCGACCAGTTAGTTAATTTCCTGTTTCCACCCACACTTTTCTAACAAACAACAGGCTTCTTAAATACTCCAACGTAGAATTATATACCAATTCCATTGTTTCAAAGTATTTCAACGTGGATTATATCGATTATAAAATGTGAAAACATTTTATGGATTTTACTTTGATACAAATATTTTAATCCTCATCTACCATTTAATTTTTCTATTTTTCTCACATATTAAACTGCATTAAAATTGTTTATTGTATTTATAAAATAGTACTTTTTTTTGAAAATATGTCTATTAGAGCTAACTTTTAATAATAAAAGAGAAACGTGTTTACATTTTTTTTCTTTGATGTTGGAACTGTGAAAAATTGGAATTCCGTTCAGATTCCATGTTGTTTTTATCATTTTTTTCCCGAACAACCTAATTATGCACTGGCGTCAAAAAGAAACACGTATTTTGAATTCGACAAAAAAAAGAAGATAATCCTATATACACACGCACCCGTACAAAACCCAATGCTCGCCATATTGATTTTATATAATTTTCAAATAATAAATTTAAGATAAAACACGGCAATTTGTTGTGCGATGACATCGGTGTGTATGTGGAAAATTAACTGACATGATGATGTCCACAACAACTTCAATACACTTCAAAATATTGAGATTCAATTCAGGTTTTTATTCAACTGAAACGAGCTTCTCCCTTAATTAGTCTCTCCTTTAATGGATCGTTCGTCCGAGAATCAATATTCCAGATAGAATTATACAAAGTCCCCGCTTTTGAAAAACAACAGCTTCTAAAATAACATCCTCTCCTCCTCCTGCTGCTGTTTTCCTTGATGTCTCTTCGAAATTAGTATCGAGTTACCTCTTATATATTCATAAGTAAATATTTGCTCCATATAGCTTGATAATATTTTTCGTTACATAGCCACGCATTTCCTTATACTTGAATTTTTCTAAAAAAAAAATCCTTATCTAGACGTACGGATATTATTTAAAGGTAGTTTATTTAACAAAAAACTTTTAGCACATTCTGTCTATTAGTCACGTATTTATGACTGTTTAGAATAATAACAATAAAAAAAGACGAACATTAAATAGATTGTTTGTTAGGTTATTAAATTAGATTGCAATTAATTAATGATTGAATAGACGTGGGTGGTCCAATAATAAATGTTTTATTAATAGAACTGCAACTAAAAATGTTGTGTTAGTTGGACATTATTAAAGTGATAATCGACTTATTTGAGAAGGAAATCTTCTGATTACGGGACGGTTTTTCAAAATACAAATTCAAAATCTATAATCTCCATCAACCAGTTTATTTTATTAGAAAACATTATCCATGACAATTAGTATTTAATTGAGCTAGCCGGAAGTGCGCAGCTTGTAAACGAAATTCCTTAGGAAATACGACTGATTATATAAGGAGATTACAGGATTAACGATAACTGTTTAGACGGAAAATGAATGGATAAAGCTATTCGTTTTTCCGTTAAAAATAAATACGAGAGATAGAGAGAGAAAAAAAGGCTTGTAAACGATAATTGGTGGATGCGCCGGGCTAACACACAAATGTATCGCTTCCGCATTTCTATATTCTCAACATTTTGTTTTATTAAACAATAAATGAATTTCGTTATGCATACAAAGAGTATCAAGAGAGTCATCGTCTCCAACAATACACTTACTCGTTCTACAGTTATCAATTTTCATTCCATTTCCCGGTATCTGATCGGAACTTGGTTCGATTGACTTGTACTAAAATTGAAACAACTAAACGTCCAGTTTCGGGTAAACCACAACGGTCGATTGACTCTTACAATTTGATGAAATTGTCAATTTAACCACCAATCAGTCGAGTTTCAATATTTGTTTATTAATAAGACATTATAGGATTTTATTCGGTTGAAGAAAGTTTTTAATAAAATTCTGTAGACTATAAATGAATTTACGTAGGTGGATTTCAATTCGGGTTCTACACAGACGGTTGACATAGCAACTTTGGCCGGGACAGTAGACTCTCTCTCTTACCTCAGGCAATGTACTGTTGTCATACTGGCAAAAATGTTTTTATTTAATTTCTTTTTTTTTAAGGAAAGAACAAACAAAACAACAACCCGAAATACTTACTGTAGCATTTTCATCTTCTGGTGGAGCAGTGAGTTCCTGATAGGAATCACCACTACTCCGGCGACTGGGTGCTCCACAAACGGCTCTTCGGAAGGCGCGGGCGACCAGCGAACAGAGGCCGCACTGCCGGCCGCCCCTACGCCTCCCTGTATCCTCCACCGTTAGCTCCCGTCGGCTGCCATCTCTACAGCACGCCACTGCTTTGATTATGCCGATACACCACCACCGTAATAATGCACAGTATTATAAAAAAAAAAATTATATATAAAACCACACCAATGATTATAGAAAAATTTTTAAAAATCAATCGAGGACAATACGTGAATGTTGAGGAATTGTTTGATTTTTTTTTTTATTTGTTGATTGATGTTGTGTTAATAGGACATTGTTGATGTCGTCACCACAGTTGTCAATACATGTGCCGTCTCCGGAATGGTGGAGCGTTGCAAATCGACCGCCACCGGATGACTCCTAGCCACTGGCACCGAACTTTTCATCGCACGGCCTGATGGTACGAACACCTGGAACCAGGAGCATCCTTATGTCGTGACTATTATAGTCTTGGGGGTTCCACAACATAACAACAATTATGAGGAGAACAAAAAAAACGACATTATCGTCTTTAACGGATTAAATAGACAACAATCTGACAGCATGACATAAAAACAGTCTACATTAGATGTGGCTGTATTTATGTCAAGCCCTAACAAATAAAGATCTCTAAAAAGACAATTTCCGTCAACATCAGCAATGGTAGTAGTAGTAGTAGTAGTAATAAATAATTTGTAGATGTTGCTGGTTGTTAGATATTGATAGCCATCTCAAAAACCGTTCATTTTTAATGACCAATTCCCAATATAGCTAGGCACTTTTCTTTATAACTCTTATTACAAGTTGATAACACCTAAATGGTGAACAATTAATTTCCATTGCATTATTAATTGAAATATTTCCAAATAATTTCAACATTTATTATACCACATAGAAGTTTTTATAAAGACACCATATTTATCTATGTATACCATAAAACAGAACAACAACTACTACTATCTTGATGTTTTATCAGATAATGCTTTATATTTTATTGTAGCAAATTAATTTAATTATATTTGCGACATGAATTATATCCTTAAATAAATCACATCTGGTGTGAAAATGTCGTAATAATAAGAAAATAGTCGCAAATTCAAATATCTGTTTAATCCAGAGGGATTAAATCAAACGAAGACAGAATAGAATAATAAAAAAAGACACAACAACAAATCTTCAACAACATGGACAACATTCTCAAGTTTTACATATATTTCCATAACGAAAATAAATTTACTCACGTAGAGGTATTCTGTTTTATTCTTTTACCTTCATATTGAATGAATGGAATCGAAGAATAATGATCATTTCACGTTCACAAGGACTTATTTTTGGTTCGACGAAAAATCGAAAAGGGATACTGTGTTGTGAACATGCCAATTTAAGCAACGATCTTTCTTTATCAACCTTTTAATAGAATGATAGATAAACGATATAACTAAAATAGGTATATTTTTGCACAAAGTCCTCAAATTATGCGGTTGCAGTGTTGCAATTTAAAACTCACAGGACTAGTTTTAATTATCCCACATATGCCGGAAACACATTGTATTCAAATACTACTCGACTTACGCGGTTCTTCAACTTATAACGCGGGAATCTTTAGAAAGAAATAATCGACGAGTTCAATTGACGATTTTATAGAAACGAGGTAATTATGAGGGAAACCATTATCAGAATCACAAATAGACAAAACCAGTGGGAACGAATTTTATTGTGTGCATGTGAGAACAGTCAATTAACTATTTAAATTGTTGAATATTCTGTGAAATTATGGAACTTTTGAGGAATTTGTCGTTTCCGTTTTACGAAAACTAGAGGGAATTGTCCTGTTTTTGTGTTAATAGGGAGAGAATGTTCAGTTTTCAGTAAAACTGGAGGGCCGTCTAGAATTATCGCTACTGGTCAGTATGGCTTTAAACTACAATAGTTTGTTATTTATTGTAGATTTTCATTTGAATAATGCAATGGAAATTGTTGCTGTACTCGAGCAATGTGTGTCGAAATTCGTGTCAATGTTTTGTTTACACTGCGTAACACTTCGGTAGGTCATGGATACATTGAAAATACCTTTCCCATAGTGTTGTGTGTATTTATAGGTTAATAAATCTGGAATTGAAAAGCATGTAAATGGGGGAGAGACTAGCGTGCTTCTCCAGGAGTTGCAGACCACCACCACCATCTGCGGTTCTATTTGTGCGTTCTCTGTGTGTTAGAAATGCGTGCTGTTTTGTGTTCGTCGATATTATATCGGTCGCGATGTGCGTGGTGGAAAAATGGGTGACACTACTACTATACGAAATATTTCCCCTCCAAACAAAAAAAAAAAGATTTGTTCAATTAAACTGACCTAATGAATATTCATATTAAAATTTTCGATTCGTACACCACACTATACATATGCACATACGTACACGCACACACTCACACACATGTGTAATATGTATATTATAAAACATGGAATTAATTAATCAATCAATATAGATGATTTTAGTCCGTACAATGATTATTTGTTTATTTTGATGAATATTTTTTGACACATGCCGGTCGATTGATCCGATCAATTGATATATAATATAATATATGTATATGTATATAGATTGCGTATGTACACACACACACACACACACTCTAACATCCGACCGCAACCGTATAAAATACTAAACTGGTCCACGACCAGAATCAAGCGATCAAGCTACTAAAGCAACCAGGCGGGGGCCGAGCCCGGGCTTCGAGGTCTGGCTATGCTCATCGCAATGGTTCTATGCCATAACGCACGCCCGGTCACGAGTTGATACGAAGCTAGTTGAAGCGCGTGTTTTCAAAATTATAAAAAATAATTGATAACTGGAGACGTTTCTTTATCACGAATCCATAAAATAAATAACAATATGATTGATAAAATTGTTTGTAAATGTTTGTAAGAGGATTGAAGAATTGCAACTGACAACCAAAAATCGTTACAATCTAACGGTTTAACAGGTTTTTTCTACCCTACGTGAACCTACATGTACCTATAGGTTTTCAAGGATTAAGTCAGGGACTCTCAAAGTTTTTGGACGAAGGGCCAACCACTACAACAACGAAAACTTGACGAATCGCCTGACCTAGTCACGTTTAACGTGATCTATTCAAAACAGGAGGTTTTTGTTCAATTTTGGTACCTATTTATGTTTACTATTGTCGTAATAATCGTGCGTCTTGGGTCACACATAGTTCGTGGACCGTCCTTTAGGACCCCCTGGTTGGTTTGGCCGGAAAGCCTAGTCGAAAACCTGCCCTCCAAGTAGTCTGCAGCATCTGGAGTGCTAGTAGACGCTCACGTCCGTTTTCAGACACCCGGCGAAACCGTCGCCGTCGACGACACCGGCGCCGGGTGCAATGTACTCAAATGGAGACCTTCACACGTACGCCGGCTACCGGCGATGGAAGGCAATCTTTCCGACAGACCGGACCGTGTATGGTCACAGTTAGACATAATATTTGTTAACTGAAATTAGCACAAAAAATACGTCTTCTCATCAATGTAGCGAGGTTATTTATGTGAAAGCAGATAATAGGTATTCCCACATTTATTCTGTCTGAAAGTACCACTTTTGATTTTATGGTGCCTGAGAAACAAGCGAGTGCCGTAAAAATAATAAAGCATTGGCATCTGTCGCGGTTAGGTTTTTTTTTTAATAGCATTATAGAACTCTGTTGCAACTATATTCTATTTAACATGTGGACCGGACTCTGGCCCGGGTCAGCGGTACTCTTTTAGGTGTGTTTTCGCACAAAAAATGAACAACGAGCTGAAACGGAAATTAGTTGCTAAAGCACTCTAGTCCGCCCCTGCAACGGACACACAATATAAGGGATAAATTGGTGAATGTACATCTTTTAGTCAGGACTCAAACTGTGTTATTTTTATTTATGTTTTATCCTATACACAATGCTACTACATGACCTTTTTTTTGATTTGTATCCACATCATTGAAAATGTCTACCACCCACTGCGAGGTTGATTTATTCTATTTGTGCTTAGGTCTCTTCTGCAGTGAGTTTGGCCCTTTGCATAACTATTACTTTCTTAATAGGAAAGTAGATAGAAATAGTAAACTTTAGTCGCTACGACAGTCACAAACAACAAATCCATTTTGTTATTGTTGTTGTTGTTGTTGTTTACCACTTTTCATCGTTTACTGGAAAGTTCTTTATAAAAGACTGCAAAAATATAACGTCGATTAAGTCAATTAGTT
Source organism: Iselma pallidipennis (assembly GCA_037464855.1). Classification (NCBI taxonomy): domain Eukaryota; kingdom Metazoa; phylum Arthropoda; class Insecta; order Coleoptera; family Meloidae; genus Iselma; species Iselma pallidipennis. Next base: position 5,135 of record JAZBHA010001287.1, on the reverse strand, counting down.
TTCAACTCAAACCTGCCTTGTAGCTATACTATTTAAATACTATTTAAAGCAGTTGAAAATCGAAATTGTTATTGCTCGAATTTACTGGACACGTGTGTTACTAAATCATAATTTAAATCGTTGTTCCAAAACTAAGTGAAATTTCCAAATAATTAACCATGTAATTGAAATTATTATTTATGATTGTTATTGTGGATTACCTGTTTGTTAGTATAGACCTATTTATTTCTTTAGGTACATATTAATCAACGTATTTTTATCTCTGTATAGGGGACACGAATTCAAAAATAGACGTGATACGATATACTGCTACCGAGAGTAATTGTGCCACTGCTAAAAAAATTTGATGAAAGTTTGATGAGAGTTTTCTAAAAAAAAACATAAAGCAACATTTGTCTGGAAAATTTAAAATATTGTATGTAAATACAAATATGACATATTTTGAACTGCTGGTTTGTATTGAAACATATGTATAAGAGAAAACCCAAAAAAAAACAACGTTGATTTAAGAAAATACGAATAGGTACAGCAATATCCGATCAATAGACTTTATATTCTGTACTCTCGAATTACGAAGCGTACAATATCTGAATGCTTAAAAATACATATTTGGCAATACATCAAGAAGAAACGAAATTGCTTTATCCTCGATAATAATTCTTTGTCGGCATACAAGGATTCAACAAAAAAAAAATAGAATAGAATGACTTGTTGTTTGTAACACATTTTTTTTCTTAAACTTATTTCGTGGTAGTTTCAGCTTAAATAGGAAATGAAAAATCAGGATAGACGGTGAAACACCAAACATTTCGATGATCCTTTGATCAAAATCTTATTTAACATTTCAGTTGTTTTATTTGAGGATAATAAGCTCTTCCTTCATCTTCCATCACAGAAACTGCCAATTATCTGTTTTTTTTTTCGCAAATATTCAATTAAAAATTTTCATTTAACGGAAAGGCCATAATTTCGATGAGTTGTGCTATGTATTTATTGATATTTCTATAAATTCATGTTCTAAATTCAAGTCACAATCGTCGATGTTCGGTAAGATGAAATAAGGCAGTGTCGACTCATTTTTAAAATAAATTTTTGGATATAAATTTCAGTTAGTTATACACATAGATAAGTGATCATTTATTTTTCTTTGAATGTTATATATCAACAACATCAACATATTAAGTATGTAATTTATCAAGATCCGTGGGCGAGATGATCCTTTGAGAGCGCTTTTCCAGAAGCTCTAGTAGAAGAAAAAAAATCACATAATACTACCCTATGCAATATCGATAGTTGTAAGCCGGTGAGATACCACGGCACTTCAAACAAAAATTGCTTAATTGACCATTAAAGTTACGAATCATTTTACCAAGATAGTGATAATAATAATAATAAATTCATGTTTTGTGTTTTGTTGGGGGAATTAGTTTTATGGATTATGATTTGACGCAAGTTTGAGTCCGGCCAACAGCAAATGGACTGGAAATCCAGGCACACTCCTCCGGCTACCACCAGTTTAACTGCATTCTGATAAAGTTCAATACCTGACCGCCAGACTGCGCCAGGAATCAATATCCGGCTTCCTATCCCTGTTCCTGTTCCTGCTGTACACCTACTATGTTGCTGCTTTCCTGCTACTGACTGATTGGTAATCGTCAATATTGTATTGACAAGTATTGGAATTGGTTTTTGGTTAAGATGATGATGATACGAATGATGATGATGATAACAGGAAAAGACAACAATCGTTTTGTATATAGAATGGATGGAGCGAAAAAATATGAGGAAATAAAAAATAATGGAAAGCAAATATATCAAGTCATTTCGCAGGAATATAACAAACATATTGATTAATTAGAGCTTTTTTCTATGCTTTTTATAGATGTTTTTAATTAATTTACCGTTTTCTTTTCCTGCAATACCTCACTTATTCGGTTAAATTATATGGAAAATTATAGAACAATAAGCCAGTTTCAATCAGATTTGCGTGTAATTCTGCGATCCTAATATTACACAATTGGAAAATCTTTGATTGAGAGTTTTTGTATCTCTTTGAAACACTTGTATTACGCGTATTTTTCGTGATATATAAATAAAAGTCATTTTACCGTCCAGGATTTGATAGTATAGAGAGCTCTTCAAGAACTGTCTAATTGAAAAGGCGGATCAAATCGAGTTCCTTTAATCTTTTAATTAAAAGTCCTGTGACATACAAGTATATATATGTTGTTTAAAATGTCGACAATATTTATCCACATTTTGAAAGCTGTAAATAAGCTGTAAAAGCTTGCCATTCTTGTATAAATAATAATGAATAATTTCTGTTGTTTCTTGATTTGTTGAAACACTAATCTTGTTAGACCATTTCCACATAGGAGATCTCTAGAGAATCCGATTGAAATATAAAAGGTTTTTTTTTTGCTACTATTATTTTGTACGTCTGACTGTGTGTGTGTGTATTGTGATCCACAACTGTAAATCCCACTTTTCTAATGTAAAAATCATCGTTCCATCATATCGAAGTCAAAAGTATAATACATACAAACAAACAAAAGTATCTATCCGTTATCATTTTGATATCTCCATTTATGTAAAAGTATTGGATAGGAGAAAGAGGGCTTTTTTCCCTGTGTGTGTGTGTGTATTGTAGGCGTAAGTACTTACATAAATTCTACTGAAATCACCGGCATGTTTTTAGAGAAACTCTGCAATATTGTTATATTAAAAACTTTTTCTGACAATCCTAATAAATACGAACACAAAAAAAGATAAAAATAAATACCGCCACCACCACCCCCAAGAAAATAGAACAAAAAACGATATACTTCATAAATTTGCTAATAAACTACTTCCATGATCAATAAAATGTAGCGAAATTGGTAAAAAAAAGAAAGAATTATGAATATTAGCAACGGCACATTATGAATCATGAGGGCCCCAGGATAGATAAACTTTAAGGGCCCCCATAAGGTTCAGGCCTTGGGGTGAATGCCTCATCATCATATAAGTAACAGTCAAAAGAAACGAGGAAAAATTCTACATTTTTGGCTTCGCAGGGGGTCCTTTCGCTTAGGATATATCGCGTCGCTTAATAGTAGCTACAAGACAGTCAATGATTCACTAAATCATTCTCTGTATGTCAATGAAAGTGTTTACACAGGTAATAATCAATCAATTCTCACTTGCTTCAATGTTATGTTATACTGGAAGAAAGTTTCTGGTTTCATTGAAAGTGAAAATAATCGTATAAACGAAATTAAATCGTACAAATAACTGTTATATCTAATTTCATTAAAAAAAAAATGAATCACATTAAGTGATCCAGTGAATTGAATGATGGAAACATGCTATTTTTGGTAGCGAATTCTCCTAGTCGTTGATCTTTGGTTACACGTGGAGATTTTTCTGCCCCAAAAATAAAGAGAAACACTCCATTTCTTTTTTTTTTATATAAAGAGACTGTCACCACACCCTAATCACGTTTACTTAGGTTGTACCGATAAAATTTTGATTTGCAATATCCTAAGTTTTTTTATAAACAGATCATTTGGAAAGAGAGACTTATCAAAGCGAAGTCTGTGGAAGAATTTCGTAACAATCCAATCAAGTATAAATTAAATTTTTGTGTACACATGTCTGTTTCTTTTTTATTTATTTATTTATTTATTTGTATCTAAAGTGGGATTGATTTATTTGCAATAGCAGATGTTAACAGTAATTTTGAAACTACCAGATATTAAAATAACTTTTTGATAAATTACACTGATCGCTACATTGAACACTTTGTATGGTATTGTTGCTTATCAAGATCTCAATCTATTTACAATAATCTATAGATAAATTGAAAATGTGTAATAAATATGATTGTAATTAGCTTTTAACTTTGCCAGATTATTATTACATCATTCAAGTAATTTTATTATTTTGGCACAAATTCGACAATTTTTGTTGTAATTTATAGAAACAGGTGTATAGGAATTTTCTTAACTGATTGTAACTTGTATACATAACGTTGTTATGCGTGATTTGCGGCACATATTTTAGTTGTTTTGAATAATTTTTGAAAAATTACTCTTATTATATGAATGCTCTAAATAAATGCTCTCTATACCAACTACGAACACCAGGCCTGAATCTCTGCTGCAAAGCTCACGTCATTAGTTGTATAACTTTGTCGAAAATGATTCTTGTTTTGCAATAATGACGTTAAAATTAGTTCTATTCGTATATTTATAGAGGAACGTTTCTAGAAAACAAATTATCATTATGCTCGGATTTACAATTCTTTGCGTAAATATTGTCGACATCACCATCTGAACACAACTGTTCCACGGTGTAGCGAGACACACAGAGAACATGCTAGAATAAATTTTTGATATTCGTAATTTGTTTAATAATTGAAAGAAACTGCACTAGCCGACATATCGAGTTATTTCTAACAAGCTTTATGTCTTAAATCCATGCTCTTCGGTGCCAGATTAACCGAGGCGCAGAGGCGCAGTTGCACCACGGCCCCAGTTTCTAGGGGCCTCTACTGTCTGGGTTCATCTTTATAATGAGGCGCCCATAAAGAAATTTTGCGCCAGGGTCCATGATTCCTCAGTCCGGCATTGATTGTCTGTCTCTTTTATTAATAACGACTTGATCCTATTGATGTAAATTTTTAGAATTCCACCCTTTTGTTTTATTGTTGCTATCATTGGAAATACCGATATTGTTTAGTAACAGTAACAGTAGTCTAATTAGATGTAAATGAGGTAATTTTGTTGAAATATTCGTGAGGTCGATGGGATTTTCAAGTGAAAAGCGCGCATTCTGATTCAATAACTGTTCTCAAACAATGCGGAATTAGTCCCTTTTATAATTAACAAGGCTCATTTGCATTGCAAATTTACCAAGCTAACGCTACACATCTACCAGCCCGACTATTTATTATAGTGTCTACCTGTTTTATATTAAATTCTTCATAAAGGATAAATATCATTTATGATCCGTCTTTTGCATAGCTACATACACTGACGGACAAAAGTCTACGTACACCATAATGGAGATGAAGTCTTGGTGATTTATATAAATAAGGGTAGTTCCAATGAACACAAGAATCTACATATATTATCACTAATCATAGTGTAATT
>JAZBHA010001286.1:2647-19289 GCA_037464855.1 Iselma pallidipennis | reverse complement strand
TGTACATTAATGTACCAGTGTAATGTACAAAATGTTTATGAATTAGGCACTATTTATAATATATACAAATACAGTGTGATCTACAAAGTTTAATTATGTCAAAGTGTGCCAGGACAAACGTATGTCTTTGCATGTGTAATGATTCAGTTGCTTACTACCGTAAATACATAGAAATCTAATTTTTTTCAACTTAATATAACTGGCTAGTAATAAACAATAAGAGTGTGTGTATGTCATTCTAAGTCAACGCTCGCTTGACCATCAATTTTGTAGATCACACTGTATATTACCTATCTAATAATATTGAAGAAAAAAAACTTGTATTATTGAAACGACTTGAAATCTGTAACTTTAGTTTTCTCAACTTTATAATATAATTTTTTTTGTTTATTTATAGACATTTCTCTTAAATAATAATGATAATCATTAATTTTTTTTGATCTCCAGTGATAGTATGAAAAAGCGCTTATAAAATCTCTTATCTCTTATCAATCTATTAAATGAAATTTATAATACACTAACTTAACTACCTGACTAGTTGATAGTAATTTTTTTTTCACACTACACCATAAAAAAAACTACAACTGATTCATGAAAATGATTATTGATGAAATGGATGGCACACAGTTTTAATGAAATAATGAAAAACGGAAGAACCAGTTAACAATAATTATTAATAATAATAATAATAATAATAGAAATTATAACAAAACACATTGCAAATGTGAAAATTAAACTTTCATTTAACGAAAGTAAAAATACAAAAAAAAAAATTAAGAGTAAATTGAATTATTGCAAAAAAACACGAGATTCTTTTTTTCCTGTTTTTTTTTTTCAAATTAAATCGAATTCAATTAACTCTCTGGAAATAGGATAGAAATCATCAATATTTCAATATGATTCAATTACCTTTTAGAAGCCACAATTTATATAAATGATTTGAGAAATCATTTGTTAATTGACAATGATTATCATTATTATTATCGGATATTGGACTTGGTGGTGGTTGGATTAGATCACAATCCACTGATTCACACAATTGTTCCGATTTACGTTTATAACGACGATTCTCAATCGAACTTTCACCACGTTCTAATGTTTGTCGGGCTTTATAAATCGGTTCATATTCGATTAATTGTGCTAAGAAACCTTCATTTGGATGGATACAAGCACGTCGTTTTCTCACATAATCAATAGCATCCCTTTAAACAAATTAATACAATTTAATAAATTTGATAAAAATGGTGGTTTTTGTTTGTAATTTGAATTACTTGCAACTAAGTCCGAATTTTTCCATAATATATGCCGAAACTAGTGTAGCACTCCTGGATATACCATTGTTACCATGCACTAGAACTTTACCATTTCGTCCAAATGCTTCATCAATAAATTGTTTAACTTTGGGAAAGAAACGTATAATATTTTCGGTAACACTATCGGCTATATCTAATATTAAATATTTAATTGATAAATCGTTAAATTGTGGTTTAATAAAATGTGCTTCGACTTCTTGACGTACACATACAATATGTGTTATACCATGTTCTAATATAGTTTTCAAACAATGCTTCTGGGCTGATGAAAACGGTCCTAAATATAAACCGGGTATGATTTCTTGCATATTCCGTCTCATTGTATATACCCAATCATTGTATGATGTAAATACTGGCATTGTATTATTACATAGAGATGTCATCGGCTGGAAAATTTGAAAAATTATTTTTAGAAACTGGTTTTTTCTTATCCTATAGGACGAACGATGATAGTGGGGACGGGATAACAATTTTCATATTGCGCACATCAGTTACATTATATGAAATTTCTATCAACTCATCAAACTAAAAACATTTATTCATCTTTCTTTTACACAAATCTCAGAGAGAATATTAATAAATTGTGTAGATTCTTGTAAAAACTAGGAAAATTCTTAACTAACCTCATCTTGTTGGAATTTAATTGAACTAACGTCCAGCATTTCTGATAATTATTATAATTATAACTGATAAGAATGGAATTTAATCGTTCTTGATAACCATTATCACTACATAATCATCAATTGATTATCACTTTTATAATTATTTAGTAAAAATTTAATTATTTCGATTTTATAACCACAATGGAGATGACATTTTTCATTGGCGAGCGACAGACGAAATGTCAAAAACGGGTGTTTGCTTAAGAACGGAAATAGATGGCAGCACATGTACAACTGATTGAAGCGCCGCCTATTAACTCGTATTGTTGTGTGGTAGGCAACCAATTATACTCGATTCCGTTCCAATAACAGAGACATCTTGCGATTAAAACTTAAACTGAATCAAGCGGGTATTTTAAATGTAATACAGATCTGATCGTGAGATGATACTATCTGTTTATTTATTTAGATTTTATTTTATTACAATAATTGCACAATAAAAAAATGTGCCGATTTGTAAAACCAAAAAAAAAAACATAAAAATAATGTGTGTTGTAATTATAATTTCTTTGGTGACTTATTCATTGTTATCAATTGAAGTGACTAGGATATCATAACATGGTTTACATACGGATACATTATTTTTATTTAAATGTCCTGGTAATATTGCCCGTTTTGTTATACAACGCATACAGAATATATTACCACAACGGTGGCAATGTGTCTTTTTACTTAATTGATCGAAATTTGATGCACAAGTACACTCATTTGTGTTACGCAATGATTTCCAATCGATAGCAACTGAATCAAGATCTTTACACAATGTTTCACTATTGATTGTGGCTATTGCGGCATCATTTATATTATCTGTTATCGTTGTTGTTGTTGTTAATGGATGGTCATTATCTGCATTTTCACGATTCTTCTCATAATAGTATTTATTATCACTCGTTGTTGTTGTTGGTGTTGTTGAAGTTCTTAATTTATTATCACTAACTTTATTGATTTTCTTCTCAACCGATCTTGTTATAAATGTTTTCAATGTTGATATACGTTTTGTTAAATATTTTATATGATCATCGAGTGAATTTGTATGATTTAATGTTGCCACTAACAGATCTGTTTGTGGTTCACGTGGATGTACACCAGATTCAAAACGACAATACATACCACGCCAAAATCTACAAAATTCAATTTTAATCAAACCAAGTGAAAAAAAGATTAATTGAATTCAATTAAATTACGTAATGTTTTGTGGAATTAGATTTGGTACTAAAATACCATTAAATTCTTCTAAATCATATAATGGATTTGTATATTCATTTAAATAATTCGCCATATATCCCCACAAGGAATACGTACGTTCCGATAATCTTAAAAAAAAAAACACCGTTAATTATTGAGGATCACTATTCGTTCTTCTAATCTTCTAATTCAAAAATTTACCTTAAATCTAGTTTCTCTTTCTCACAATTACCGATAAACGTACCAAACTGACATGAATGTACATGATCATGTAATGTTAATAAGAATTTCTCATTAAATTCAAAAGCTGTAGGAAATTGTTGCATCAATTGCCATGTACAATCCAATAATTGTGTGAATATTGGTGATATCTCTTTACTATCACTCTGTATATGTCCGCAACGTTCAGAAAACTTATGTCCAAATGCCAACCAGTCTTTCTCAATTAGCATCTAATAAAAAAAAAAAAAAAAAAATAGAGAATAATCAAAAAAACATATGGAGAGATAATTAAGAGAAATTACTTGAAATCCTGTAACGGTACGATAATATGGATCTAATAACATTGATGCTAAACAACAAACTTGTGCTGTACGATCCCAACCATCTGAACAATGTACAACAACATTAATACCATCATCAATAGCTTGTGCAATAAACCATGATGTATCTAAAATTGATTTGATATGCCGCAACCAACCACTAGACTCGAGACCACTTAGAAAACTATTCATTGTTGGATTTTTTTGTTCACAAGCTACAAAACAACAAACCAAAATTATACAATAAAATCACTCAACTGACACACATTCTGACATACTTTCTATCACTTTAATCAAACTATTACGCATCACGTGTATATTTTCAACACCTAAAAATTGGAATTTTATATTCTCATAGAATGCTTCGTTTTCATAGCCTTTACCAGCGGCACGATTTGCCATTGCATTTATCTATAAAATAAACCACAATTAATTCTAGTTTCGTCAAAAAAAAACGATAATTATATCAATTTACTTTCGGTCTTGTATCAACAACATACATAAAATTTGAATTTGGATTCGTTCTCAATACGTGATTTAACATTTTCTCATCTTCTAAACAACGTGCACTAAAACCTGATAACGGTTGACTACAACGACTTATACTGGCTTTATTATTATGTAAATATGATAGGACTGGTAGACGTCCTTTTGAACGGAATTTCGAACTACCCAATAATGTGGTCATTGTTGCCGAACTTGGTACTATTAAATATTTCGGATACGTTTCACATAACTGAAAAAAAACACCATTATTTTAATAGGAGATCCTATAAATAAATCTATAATATCTACTTCATAATTGGCATTCAATTTCGTTAAACACCATTGATCATTCGGTACACCTAATCGTTCATATTCTTGTTGTAAATTGAAAAAATTCCATCCAGTTGTCTTTTCAATATCTTCAACTGGCGACATGTAATTAAAACAATACAAATCTTCAACATTTGTCGGCTGTGATAATTGTTGTAATGTTACATAGATATCGTGACAATCACGTTCTTTTGGTATAACAAATGTTACCGACAGAAATGTCTTTGTACGTATTAATAACGGTGAACCGGTCGTTGTTAATGTTAATTTCTCAACATTAGCAATATGCATATGCAGAATCTACAATTTTAACACACAAACACACACGAAAAAAAAATCAATACAACAAACTTGTAAATGACAAATATACAAATAAATACCCAGGTCTCCTTCTTTGCATCCGGATCAACGAAAATTAAATGTGTCGCAGTCAAATATAAAGTGCCCAATGATGGTATTTTCGAAAAACGATCCAACATACGAACATTCTCAACCTGTAAAAAAATTATAAACGAAAAAAAAATAGAAATTTATTAATTAGAACTTTTTCCAATAATTACTTTTGGTGTTTTTATGAATTCCATGTTGGCCTATTAATCGTTTGATAAGAAAATAAAATTGGATTTGTTGACAAAAATCTGTTATCAGATGAAATTCTTGCTGATAAGAAGGAGCACTTTGACGTTTTCAAAACTGCTGTCAAAATACTGTCAAATGTCAAAAATGAATCAGTCACGTGCATCACGTGTCATGGGTGAAAAACGCCCTTATTAACTTTTTACATAAAAATGATTATTTTATTAATAAATCCTTACTTAATTCATAACTAAATGCTTAAAATAATTTGTTCTCCCAGTAAAACGTTAATTTTTTATGTCTAACACAGAGGGCTACAATTAGCAACAGCTGGATTATGTCAAAGGTTCATAACCTCAAAAACAAAAAACAACAAATAATTGCAAAAATTTATTCAACTCTAATAATAAATAATAACGATTTGTGTCCTATTTCTTCTTTGACGGTCCTCCAAGATCGTCTAATTGTTGTTTTAATGATTTCAATTCACTGTCTGGTACATAACGAATTTCTTCATGCCATTCTTCATGTGGCAAAACTGTAAAATTCACACCGGACGGTGTACTTGCTTCTAAAGCACGTAAAATAATCGGCAACTGGAGAGAAAAACTTTTAATTATTTTACATGTAAATTGAATGGAGAATCATTCAACATTACTTGAATAGATGTAACATCAGTTATCTGTATTGTACGTTCATAGATTTTCAAATTGTATTGTGCATTCACAATATCACTTTTAGGTTTTAATGTTGTTATTTGTAATTCTTGTGCCGGTGTTGCCCATGTTTCTTCCACTTCAATATCCATATTTTTCAATAGGTTATGTACATATTTTTGATAACTTTCTAAAATTGGATAATCATAACCATGCAATTGTATATTTAATGTATCATAGAATGGTAGATCAGATTTCATTGACTACAAAAAAAAAAGAACAGGAAATTTATATATTTTTGTTGTAATTAAAAACGACAAAAAATAACAAATCTTACATCAAGATAATCAGGCTCATATAGAGTGCCTTTCGAGGAAAATCTTCTTGTATTATGGAGATTACGATAAATAATTCTATTTAATAAACGCAAACTATTCATTTTTGATGTATTTATAACATTAATTTAATTATTTTTAAATTATTTATCGAGTTGCACTAAAACTAACCTAGAAATACGAAACGTCAAGTACCATGACTGCCAACATGACACAATAAAAAACACTAGAGAAGTAATTTGTTTTTTATTAGGTCTGTTCCAACTATAGAATCCAAAACTATCAGAAAAGTTTGGATTAGTCCGAAGCATGCACAGGTGGTCTAGTTTAAGCGCTTTAAACTTATTTGCGCATGCGTCTGACTGTTTCGAACTTTTCTGATGAACTTTCTCCGGCTTGTTTTCCGGATTCTTCTTTTATTGTAAGGCTACTTTAACTTATTAAGTCACATTCTAACTCCAGTGCATGTGAACATTCCGGCAGAGCTATGAAATGGGAATGTGACTTTATATAAAGAGATTATGAGAATGGTCCTATAAAAACGGCGACCACACCTAAGAATAAATCGCGCATGCCTAGTGCTGTTTGGGACTTTTCTGATAGTTTTGGGTTCTTGATGGAACAGACCTATTATAAAATCATGGTATGCGCGGCCTTGGGATATTTGTTTTTATAATGTTGGTAGTGCTGTCTTTTTGAAATTAGGTTAATTCAATGTCACCTTTAAAATTTTTGTGTGTAATTTGTCAATAATTAATTACAATCTAATTTAATCCAATTTTCAATTACATCATCAAAAATGGGTATGTTTTTTGATTTATCAAGAATTAAATTAAATTAATTAATTAATTTAATTTATAATTATAGTGAATTTATCGAAATTATCTCGAGATGAAATTAAGAAATTTCTAAATACATTCGATACAATATTATTCGATTGTGATGGTGTTTTATGGTTAGAAAATGATCCTATTGATGGTTCAATAGATGTTGTTAATAAATTACGTCAATTAAATAAACGTATATTTTTCATTACAAATAATTCAACGAAAATACGTAAAGATTTTGCTATAAAAGCGAAAAAAATGGGCTTTATTATTGATGAAACTGAAATTTTATCAACATCATACTTAATTGTTGATTACTTGAAACAGATCAATTTTAAACAAAAATGCTATGTGATTGGATCAAGAGGTATAACAGCTGAATTGGAAGCAGCCGGAATTAAACATACAGGCACCGGAGTATGTATTCGTATTTCTATTTTGAATTATTCAAGGGAAAACCATTAAAATTTTACCAATTTCTAGCCGGATGTTTTGTCGACTAGTTTGAGTAGTTTCGTTGAGGATTACCAACCAGATCCTGATATTGGTTGTGTTATAGTTGGTTATGATGAACATTTCTCTTACATCAAAATGCTAAAAGCTGCTTCGTATTTAAACAATCCAAATTGTATATTTCTAGCAACAAACACCGATGAACGTTTCCCAGTTAGTAGTGATTTAATTGTACCTGGTACTGGTGCAATTGTACGTGCTGTTGAAACATGTGCATTACGACCACCGATTTGTGTTGGTAAACCAAATTCATATATAGCTGATACAATTAAAAATACATTCGGTGTTGATCCAAAGAAAACATTAATGGTCGGCGATCGATGTAATACCGATATTTTATTAGGTACAAGATGTGGTTTTTCAACACTATTAGTATTATCTGGTGTGACAAGTTTAAAGGATTTACAAACATTGAAAAGTTCACACCAAAAAGATGACAAAGATTGTGTGCCTGATGTATATCTAGATAAATTGGGTGATTTACTACCATTTTTGGAATAATAACGGAATATATATTTATTTTATAATTTAATTATAAATAATTTAATAGATAAATGGAATCAGTGCTTTTCTACCTTTTGGGAAATCTTTGAAATGACTCTGATACCACCAGTGACTCAATAAAATCGTTTCAACCTGTAATTTGGTGTTGTTGTCGATTTTAATACAATTAATGGAAAACAAACAAATTACCTTACCTGATTACTAATAACCCAACCATAAACATACCACCATCCTGTATTTTTATACAACAATAATGTTAGAGCGGTATACATTAAAATTTCTGCAGTTGAATGTGGTGATGATAGATAATTAAACCAATCACCTGTTGGTATTTTATAGTTTTCATTAATTATATCACCTTGTCGGTTTTTTCGTAAATTTGCCAGGATTACGGTAGCAATATGTTGATGGTACCATGACCATATAAACAAACAAATTGCAAATAAATCGATAGGTTTCAGATTTTTATAATCTAATTGTTGTCGATCAAGACTTGCAGTTTGTTTGGTAAATTGTGGTGCTTCACTTAATATAATCATTAATAAAATTGGATAATATAGAATACCGATTAGATAATGTACAAGATTCATCGTTGCTGTTTTACTAAAAACTGATATAAATTGTGTATCATAGAAACGACGACAGACTTGTAACAACATCAAACAAATCGCTATAAAGACTTGTGTTGTTTCCACTACAACAATTAACAAAAATAATAATAAATTATCGATAATAATAATGATAACAATAACAATAAATACCTGTATCTTGTCGATTTCGACCACAACAAAAATCTAAAATTATTAACAACCATTTCGATACTGATTGTTCGAAATAATACACACTAATAACATGAATAAATACAATTGGATAGATGAATAATGCAGCTAATATATAGAAATGTTTAAAATATGATTTGGGTACTTCAAAAACTGGTAGAAATTTAGATTTTTCCATACATGCATATTTACCATAACGAAATGTACGTACAATGAAGATTGGTAAATATGATTCGAAAATATTAATTAATGCACCCAAAATTACCATCGATATTGTTATTAATAAGAAGAATAATTTACAATAATTTTCCACGTAGAACATGGTTGTTTCTTTTGTTTTACGTTATCAGAACACTAAAAACCAGATCTGGGAAAGTAGGTGAAAGGTGCAAGAAAGCTGAATCTTGAACGGTCAGAGAAAGTCGTATTTTCTTTCGTAAAATAAATTGGCGCCAAAAAACCATCACAGACCGAAATAAAGGTCATTTTTTATCACTACTTATCATTTAATATCCCATAATCTAGATGGACAACACAGCATCCATAAAGTTAGGTTATGTTGATATTTGTGTGATCATTTGGAGTTTTATAGGAGTTTTTTTCGAGGTTCCAAGATTGTTAAATCGTATTTTAAGCTTAACTTAACTTTTCTCTTCGTTTCACCAATTAAAATCACTAAAACACTATCAATAAAGTTAGGTTATGATCACTGGGGCCTTTTAGAATCTCTAGGATTAATAATTACAAAAATTCACATTATGAGAAGTGTTTATTATTATTATTATTTTGATTTTACAAATTGAAATCATCCCCCATCATCAATTCAGACATCATATTCTGATATAAACACATACATTTAACAATAAACGCTTCTAAATGGAAAATGTCTTTATTACCTTGCACCATACGATGTTCATAAAGTGCAGCTTGTTCAACAATTTTATTCATTAATTCCATATCGCAATTCTTCAATATTTCTTCTAATAATATACGAAATATAATATCACTCGGTATACCAAAACTAATTAATTCATATAATTGTTCACGTATCTTTGATAATGTTTCAATATTTTGTTCGGTTATTGATTTATTTGCAATATTACGTATGAATAGTTGCCAATCAGGTTCTTGGATTTTATTTGGATTAAATGATTCAATTTTAGCAGCTTCTAACATTAATATAGCACGACGTAAATTACGATCACATAGTCTTGTTATCGTTTCGATACATTCTTTCGGTACTTTTAGATCTTCTTTTGATGCAATATTTTGTAAAATTGTCATAATATCATCTTGTTTTGGTGCTGGTATTCGTATACATAAACAACGTGACCGTATTGCCGGTATTATACGTGATATTGATGTTGTATTCAATATGATACGACAATTTTTTATATATTTCTCCATTGTACGACGTAAAGCATGTTGTGCATCTTTCGTTAAATTCTCAACATCATTGATAACAATCACTTTGAAATCACGTTGTTGTTGTTGATTTAATTGTTGTGTTTGTGCAACATTTTTTATAACATTCATTATAACAACACGATCATTTATACCAACATCGGATGGATTTACTTCAATATGATAATTACTCGTTAATATTGTTATTTCTAATTTTTTATTTGATGGTGTTGTAAATGTTTGTTGTTCCATTTTGATACGTTCAACACCTGGTCCATATAATTCTTTCAATAGACAAATAATACGAGTCTTTTTACCAGCACCTAATGGACCATAAATTAATAAATGTGGAAAATCACCATCTTTTGTTAGATTCTTCAATTCATTAGCTTGAGCTTGATTGTAATTCAATTGACTAAAGTCACGAGGACGATACTTATCAGCCCACAACATTTTTTCGTCTATAAAAATGTAAATTATTTTTTAATTGAAATTTTTTAACACAAAACATCAACTTACAAATTATTTTGGCGGCAAAACTCTAACCATAACTGTCACGATTGACAGTCCTGATTAGTGACAGCGCCATCTTTTCAAAAAGTGCAAGATTAAAAATTGTGTTGGCAATGATTTAGTTTCGTGCAGTTTTGTTGTTGGCAGAATTGAAATGTCAACTGTCAGTTGTTGTTTTCAAAAATTTGATAAAAGTCAAGCAAAGCTTGTTTTAAACAAAATAATATGAAATATAAATCACAAAAATCAAAAAAGATTAAGGGGGCTGGTGTTTGTTGTTGCCTGCAGTTGCCTGACACAATTGGTGAAAATGATTTGAACGTGTAATTAAATTTTAAGGTTAGGTTTTTTGATTTGATACTGACTGGAAAGAGTTTTTTCTAATAATAATTGTAGAATTTGTATTGATTTATAACATTGTTATAGGAATTCTGGATTCTTATAAATAATTCTGAGGTTGACTGACAATGGCATTGAAAAACGTTATTGTAAATATGTACAGTGAAGAAGTGTCTTTTCTGAAAGCTTTCAATTTTGTTTTAAACTGTAAAAGCTAAGTTTTTGTTGGACAAACTTAAATAATTATGACAATGGAACGATCACCACTTATTTGATAATAAAGAATTGTCCTTAGACCCGTGATCGTTTAATTGTCATATTTTCAAACAATTATGAGGCAAATTGGTTATTAGTGTTAAATAATTGTTTGTTAAACATTAGTTGCGTTAACTATTGATAATAGAATCTTTTCTAATTTGATAATATATGCTTTTTTTCCTGTGGTAAGCCATTTTAGGTTATCTTTGATAAAAGTTGACAACTGCCAGTCAACATTTGAAATTTCAGTACAACCAACATTGACAAATAAAGCACTAGACTATTACCAACATCAGTTTTAGTACCAGAGGTGTGGAAAGAGGGCGCTGCCAATATCAGGCGTACCAATAGAGATTTCAATTTCACACTTTGCGAAAAGATGGCACGCTTCGTGAACTAGCGGGAAATTTAAACAATTACCAACTCAAGTGGCTTTTAATTCAGAATAATAAAAATAAATAAAAAGCTTACTTTTAATTAAATTTAAACATCGTTTTATCGTATGAACTCATTGTTAACAAGTTGAAAATCAAAATGCGTTTTATTACTTAATAAACCAAGTAAAGCCATCATAAATCCTCAGATTCCATTACTGTTACTGTTGTTATTATTATTATTTATGGTCCAGTTGCATAAATGACTCTTCATTGATTCTGTTAATGGTGGTATATAATCTCGTGGTATTAAAAATGTTGATAAATTAAATAAATCAACAAATACTTTATAACGATCACTTAATGTTGATCGTAAATATTGATAACCAGACGAACCACCAGTACCCAATTGTGATGAACCAATCATTCGTTGTACCATCAAAACATGATTATCTGTAAATAATTTACATGTAATACCTACAGTTTCGTTTTGTTTTTCATTTAACTTACATCGCCATTTCGTTATTAATGAATCAATATCCATTAAAAGTGTTAACATCTGATGTGGTTGACTAAATCTAGGCTCGTCACGATAAAATGTTATCATAATAGCACCTTGTAATGCTTTATGTGAGAAACGACGTTCACCGCGTAAAATTAATGCTTGATGTACATCTGGTTGGAAAATTGATTCATAAACTTCACGTCGTTTTTCTAAATCATTGATTTTATAATTTTTCAAACTTTGATTTATTTCTTGTTCAATCAATTGTTGTTGTTCATTTAATAATAGTTCAACACTTTTCTGATATTTACCCCAAAAATTAAAACCCTCCTGTTCTAAACCGGGTGTACGTTCTAACCAACGTTGTACTAAATCCATTAATGATGGTTCTCTTTCAGATGATTCAATCAATTTCAATGCTTTTAAATCATTACCGAATACTTTATGATAGTTTTGATTGTATTTAACACGATGTTCTTGACGTACACCTAATTTATTTTCTAATAGACGAAATTGTAAACTTTGAAAACCGGATGCTGGACGTAAATAGCCACGAAAATCCATAAAATCCAATGGTGTCATTGTTTCCAGAATCATTACTTGATCGACTAGAACCTATATAAATATGTACATATTTTTTGGTGTTTAGTAATTTTGTCTATGCCTTGACCCCATCAATGACCCATATAATAATTACAAAATTATTTATTGATAACAACAGATGATAACATGAAAAACGACTCTTACCTTCAATATTAAAACGATACGATTTAATCGTTTTAATATTTCCAAAGTTTGAGATTCTTGTAAGACATCACTGAAAATTGCACGGATCGAATCCAATTCAAATATGATTTGTTTAAACCACAATTCGTAAGCTAACAAATACAAATTTTTTAAAATACATATAAAACTTAAATGGGTACCTAAATAGTACCTTGATGGGTGACAATAAATAAATGTTCATCATGGACTGGTTTTTGATCTTGTTGTTCACTCAATAAACGTTGAGCTTCCAATATTTTATCCAACATTAAATATTCACCATATAACATACCACTTTCATCCCCTAATTGATCACCATCTTGAGCATCACTTGATCGAATTAAATAAATCACTAATTAAATTATATAGGAGTATGTAAATATAATATACTTACATTGTTCTATTTACAGGACAACTCATATTGTTGGCTTCAGGATATCTACTAAACTTGATCTTATTATCCACGGGTATCGAGACACATACGTTTTTGCATAAACACGATATAGTTTAATCAAGTTTTGCGTAATTTATCGTCGTCTTAATATTTCATATGTAATATCGAATTAAATCTGATGCAATCAGTAAAATAATATTTTTTAACGGTTGTTGTTGTTGTTTTGCTTGATAATTACGAATGGAAAAACGCCACAACAACTCGTCATTAATTATTACAAATTTTATAATTTTCGCACTCATCAATAGTTTGACCTGAAAGAGTGTTGTACGCACGATATAATTTTGCCTAAAGTAATGCAAAATCGTTCAAATGTTATGCAACCAATTATACATATTGCATTTATAATACATATACAGGGCGTACTACCACATTCTAAATAAAATTATTAAAAACAAGGAACCATTTTTTTATTCTGTACGGTACAAAAAACATACTATATTTATAATGTAAATATATCTATAAACAATTACTAATCAATACTGGAAATGTGATTTAACAAACTGACCAACATAACGTAAAGCAATAAATGTTTTGTTTGGTGATAGACGTTGACTTAATAAATAATAACTAGTTAAACGAAACAATATTATACAAAATATTAATGCAATTATATCTAATAATAATATAGCATTATCCATACCCATCATTTTGATAAATAAATTTAAATCAACAAATATACAAAATTCTTCATCTTCAGGACATTCTAGTTGTGAACGTCCTTTTAACATTGTTAATGTAATACCTTCCATTGAATAACGTAAATAACTAAAATGCATTAAGAATTTTATAATTGATGGTATATTCTCATAGCCTTCACCGAAACCATAAATAGCCAATAGTATAAATGGTACTGATAAGACAGGACCCAAAAAGATTGCATTCTAAAACAAAAATATTTGATAATAATATTAGATTTGATAATAATTGATAATAATCATCAACTTACGACTAATTGTAAATTTGTAGCAACTAATGTACCAAAACTTTCCGATACAACACTAGTTAGCATACAAATAAAATAAAATAATAATATTCGTTTCCATTCAAATGGTTGATCGGATAATGTATAAACAATTGTTAAATACATACAACCTAATATTATTTGAACTGGTAATGTGGCAATTGTTAATGCCCAATAATAGGAACCTAAACTGTACCATTTATTGAAATGTTCACGTTTCAAATGTTGTACTTCTATTGGAACTAAAAAAAAAAAAAACAGGAAAAATAATTAAAATGAAAAAAAAAAAGAAATAAATAAATTATACAACTTACAAGCTAATAAAGCTGGCATCATTGGTACATACATAAAAAATATAATACACGTAAAATAGAAACCGAAATTGAAAATTGTCTTTGAACCATCCCATCCAATACCAATATATAAATTACCAATTAATATACCAACAAGTAAATGTAGAATTAATTTTAATAATAAATAACTTTTATCACGCCACATTTGGATCCACATTCGCATCAATAATATTTTAAATTGATCAAATTTCGTTATTTTATTATTATTAATATTATTATTATCATAATCATCATCAGTACCATTACTGCTTTGAGAAATTTCAAAAGATTCTATAGTTGTTTCGAGTTTACTAACATTTTTTGTGTTTGATGATAATAATTCATTATCAAAAATTGATTCTAATTCATTATTTATATAGCAGTTTTTACCATTATCAATACAAGAAACTAGACGTTCTTGAAAATCACCATATTCACCACAACACACATCAATGACTGTAAAATAATAATAATAATAATAATATACTCGATACTCCGAGGAATTCTAAAGAACGTCTCCGTCTCCGTCTCCGTCTTCGTCATCTTTCCTTGATGACTTTTTCAATGATGGACGTCCGTACGGACGTGGCAATTCTAAAGGGGTTAACACACCTTCTGACTTGGTCGGCCCGACATGACCTCTGACAAAAGGGGACATTACACTATCATAGATCTTGGACAAATAGGTACAGTTTTTTTAATGTTTTATGAACTCTATTTTACACAAAACTTACATCTCTTGTAAACAGGAGTATTCCACTGTCAAAGCTTATCACCGATAGTACTTTTTTTTTCTTCCTATGCCTCTCGAATACCGTCACCGATCGTTTATAGTGTAATGTCCCCTTTTGTCAGAGGTCATGTCGGGCCGACTAAGTCAGAAGGTGTGTTAACCACTTAATGGACGTCTTTACGGACGTGCTGGCTCCGCCCACAAGACTCTAAGCGAGATATTTAACCACGCTTTAACCGCATATATCTATCCTTATTTATGTCTCTATCCTCTATGCTTATCTACTATTGGCTGAGTTTGCCAACTGTAAATCGGTGGGCAGAAGACGAAGAAGTTCTTTAGAATTCCACTGAATGTTAACTTACTAAAATCAGCGGGATTATAATGTTTTGGACAATCTAGATTGATATTATTCGATAAATAATGTACTAATTCTGGACCATATCCTTGATAGACACATTGTCCATTTGCCATAATAAAAGCATTATCAAATATGGCAAATAGACGGGCACTTGGTTGATGTATTGAACAGATTACAGTACGACCACCTTCGGCAATTTTCTTCAATAATAATATACATTGCGAACAGGCTAGATCATCAAGTCCTCTACAATATTTAATTTTATG
Organism: Iselma pallidipennis; assembly: GCA_037464855.1. Lineage (NCBI taxonomy): Eukaryota > Metazoa > Arthropoda > Insecta > Coleoptera > Meloidae > Iselma > Iselma pallidipennis. The sequence continues at coordinate 3,313 of JAZBHA010001286.1, read as the reverse complement.
TTTACTGTCAGTTAACACGGAATTGTTTCGAGAGATTACTTACGTTGTTGGTTCATCTAAGAATATCACATGTGGATTATTCAATAATTCCAATGCAATTGATAAACGTTTCCGTTCACCACCGGACAATTTCTGTGTCATTGTTTGTTTCGTATGATTCAATCTTAATAAATTTAAAACTTCTATATTATTATTATTATTGTTAAAAAAAATCTAGAAAAGATGCAAACAAAATCTTATAAAAATTACAATTATAAACAAATTGGACATACCATTTATCGAGAATTCTTTATCACAATATTTCGTTGTTTTATCTAATTTTAAATTGGCAGCCATCATCATCACTTCATCAACAGTTAACATTGGTTGTAATAAATCTTCTTGCATTATATAACGCGATATATTACGGAAATGTTTCATATTCCTTGGTTCACCATTTATTAAAATTGTACCACTGGCACCTTGACGCCTTAAAAACAAAAAACGACGCACTCAATATAGGAAAATTTGAATCATCAAATCATCAAATTCAATTATTACTTGTAACCAGCTAGAATATTCAAAAGTGTACTTTTTCCAGCCCCTGATGATCCTAGGATTGCTGTTAATTGACCTGATTGGAAACGACCGCTTACATTTCTTAAAATAAGTTTAGTGCCTATAAAA
>JAZBHA010001285.1:0-22387 GCA_037464855.1 Iselma pallidipennis | reverse complement strand
CACATATCGACGGCCACCACAGAGGCGAACTGTTTAATTTTTTATAACACAATAAGCGAGTCGGATGGCGTGCGCCGTGGCGGCGGTCGCCTAGGCAGCCCCAAGCATAGCTTAGACGGTGGCGCAGTGGGGGAAATCGGGACTTCATTGTTGCCATTTCCGCGGGCTGGAAAGCAAGTTTCCCTAAAAGCTCGTCGGGAGAGATTGCACAGGTGAAATAGTGGGAAAGTGATCAATATACAGGCATGGAGTGCAGTCTGTGTGATAGAGAGCTCTAGCCGTCGACGATACGTCGTCGTTCATACGTTCGTAATCAGGACACGAAAGGACTTTTATTTGATTAGAACGAATGGATATGTTGATGTCGTATACGCGATATCATGGACTGTGTAAGTGATAAGGTTCAACTTATGTTATCATCATTCGCCGGTCCTGAAATACAGGCACTGGGATAGCAGCAATATGCATCATACTTCCAGGGAGGTGTGCCTGTTTCGACCGGTTGAGATACATATAATGTTGGCGACGGTTGCATCTCTCTAACACGAATGACATGAATGTATGCAGCTACAACGGACATTTTCAATTAATTTACTTGTTCTACGATTGTAATTTATTTAAAATATGAAATAATGGTAAGTTAACAAAAAAAAAACACTAAAATACCACTATGTTTGCCTCTAATTAATTTAATTTAATTTTGTCCATTTGTTTTTTGTCAAAGTGTCTATATAAATGATGGGAAAATTACTATATTTATTTAATATTAGCTGTGTTATTTTAGACACAAAACGATTAAAATATTGAAAATCCTCTTCATTAAAACGAAGTGTTTCATTACTATAATGAAATAACTACATTCCATAATACAATTAATTCATCTATGTAATTAAAATGTGTCGGTTGTTTGCGTATACTGTTAAGAAAAAAATAATTATAATTCACTTTGCATTACATTAATTATATTAAAATTTTATAGTCATTTGTGAAATGAAGCGAAAAATGCATAATGTTCTTTTCACATGTGTGTACATACTTTCAGTGTATGGAAATAGTATAACGGATCGATTTTATTTTGAGGTTGTCTTTACTGCTTATAATATCTACATACATAAAACGTTTTCTCTCCATTTTAAGGACAACCTTTTAGGGAGGGTTTTTTGCATTTTTATCCATATTTTTAACACATTTTTACCCAAGCAATATTTTTAAGGTAAATCAATAAATTACACACATCATTAAACTACAAAGTGTACTCTACAAAATTAATTAGTTTATATACATTTTTGGTGAACGGATTTTTTTGTTGTCCAAAAAAAATTTTCATTTTCAAGTTTCTATCATAATTGCTTTACATATTATGTATATTTGCTCTACAGGTTCTCACTGTTGATTCACAATTAAAAGCTCAAATATCCATCTGTCAAAAGCAGTCTTTATTATTATTTTGTTTTGTATCGTCCAGTATGTATAATTAATTAAAAAAGGTGTTTTGTTGTTAAATAAAACCGAACTGTATGTGGAAGGTCTGTTTTAAATACTTTCAAGTAGCAGATAGCCTTCCCGAAAATTCCCTTGTTGCTAAGTAATAATCAAATATGCTAATGGCTTTTCTATTGATTGATTTCATTACCTCATTTGCCGAGCTAAGTGGTTCATAGACATATTTTGGTATACTTAGGAAATTACACATATTATGTGCCATCTTTTTTTTTTAAAGTAATTTGAGTGTTGTTTATATTGTTTAAAGCAATGTCTTGTTATGACAACAACGAACAAAAACCTTCTTTTTCAGATATATTTTGTTATATTTATTATCATAATTTTCCAGTTCTACGCTAATAAGAGAATAGCGACCAGAAAATATAATAAAGAAAACAGGTTTTCAGAATTTTAATGAAAAAATAATATTTTTACAAATTCTGTTAATTAATTTAATTATTCACATTATGAGTTCCTAATATTTATTTTTGTAACTTGATTAAGTACCATCGTTGTTCCTAATTGCATTAAAACGTTTACACAATTTCTTTTGAAACTTTCAGTCTATTATCTGTTAAATTCGCTGTCAGCACAGAGGTTTGATTAAAGCGCCAAATAGAAACAGAGAGCTTAATTAAATATTCCAGATTTACGATTAGTTTCAATATTTCACAATACCATAACCATCATATTCATGTCATTTCAAGATAATTTATGTTAGTTTTTAATTAACAGAATGATACTAATTATGAATAGAAGAATTTCAGTTTATTAACACAATACAGACGAGGAAAAAAAATATGAAAGACGTCTGTGTTTTTTCCATTTCCTTGTCAAAGTGAGGGATACAATTAATGTTGACACGTAATTCGAAGGGAAAATTTTTCTATTGTTCCAATACAAAGCACTAGAAAAGATCAAAGAAAGGCTCCAACAGACGGTGGTAGCTGGGTGTCAAATCAGAAATCTCTATTTTCTAGACAAAACAATCGATCTGTATTTCTGAAAATCATTGAATATTTAAAAACTTATTTAATTCAGAAGAGATGACTATTCACAGCACGACAATTGAAATGTATAATATCCGCGTTGTTTTTTGCCATAAAGTTGAACGTTTAAATTAATCTATTATATTAAAATTTCACGAATAAATGGCGGTGTATTTTCAACGGAAATGGGTTCGTTCTGACTAACAAACGTGTATACAGTGCAAACGACGGATAATTTAATCATGAGGACGATCTGTTACTCTTCCAACATGGTTGAAGGGTCAACTTTTACCTTATAATTACACCTAATAATTAGAGGTGTTGTTCAAATTTGTCGAAACTCTCTAGATATGTAGGTACCTGAAAATATTAGAATGACCAGTTTTACTGCTTTGCTACAGGATAAATTCTTACGTAATTAAAAAAAAAGTATTCATAGATAATTGATTTGTTATTGATTCTTATTGAGAAAGTGAATGCGTTTTTAAGCGTGAACTTCCAATGCATTATAGGCAAGGTTACCATGATCAATACCAGTACACGGCTAAAATAAGTAGGTTCTTCAAGACACGATCAAAAGGTCTTGGACGGAGTTTTCAATCTTATTCTAACACTTGAAAATGGGGATGCTGTGAAAAATGACTAAGGAGGTCCCACATTGACTGAAAAAGAAAAAAAAATCAACCACTTCTCTAATACCCATCACATTTTTCAGACGTTTCGATAAAAAAGACTTGTTTTTAAACATTTATTGAAAAATGGTGTTCAAGTATATCGAAAAAAAAACATTTTAAACTTGAAATTGTAAAGATTGTTGTTGAAATTTTCCGTTTTCACTTTATTTCATGAATAGGAGGAGGGCTTCTTTAGTCATCAAATCGTGTATATAAGTTCCTCATTTATTCAGCCACTAAGAATTGAATTAATTCTGATTTGTAATTAGAAATGGTAATTGCTAATTTTATGATCAAAACTAGTTTATTTAAAGGTCAAAATTATATTAGGATTACGATAAAATCGAGCATGTATAAACTAATTGTAATTGTTATTTTGGGTTTAAGCCGTATTCAATTCAAATCAAATTTAGGTTCTTTTGCAGCCATTTATATGCAACGAAATTGTATCTTTTTTCCACTAACTGAAATAGATGAATTTCCAGTTCGTACCGTTTCTTTTTCAGACTAAAATCGATTGATTTCCATCAATACTACAGTTTTTCATCATTTTGTGTAGATATGGATTTTATCAATTTTCTTTTTGTAAAAAAAAAGAATTCTGAGTAATTGAAACATTTCAATTTTACACTTGAAGAATTTCCCCAGTTGTGGTATCTAGATTTATGTGGCACATTTATCGTTTTAGTTACAAAAGAAACTACTTTTTAGAATTTTGGTACACATCAATGAATTTTTAGCAACTTCCGAAACTGTGTGTGTATGTGTGTGTTTGTTGAACAACTAGTAGAAGACAATTTTTAGAGGGAATATGGTGGATGCATCAAGAAACTTTGTTTGCTATGTGAAAACATTGTATTTTTAGAACTTTTACTACTAGTTTTTCGTTTTTTAGAATTCTAGGTTGTATGTACAATATGATCCTCGGTTGTGGTATGTTTTCAGGTGATTTCCCTTTACACGTGACCTGTAGGTTACCATGGAACGGTCGCGTTCATACTGAATTACATTTTATCGTTGACAGCACAACCATATTTTACTTGAACTTATGCAAACGTCGAGGAAATTTTTAATGAAATTCAACGGTGGCTGATGCTATCGATTTTTGTTGCGCTGAAAATATTTAAGATTAAATAGAAACCTAGATGGTAATTCTACAGTTACTAGAATGTTTCAATTATTATTAAATAAGTTATTTTTTAACTACAAAACACTAGTTTGTTAAGGAGCGTCCCCACTTGTGCCAGGACCCCCCTGAACCCTAAATGCCCGACGCATATGTCCGCCGAGATGTCCGAGGACAAGTGGAGTCGTTCCTTTACAAGTCCTCGAATAGAGATTAAGTTTCTTTTGTGGAACAAAAACGAACCAATTTCCGTATCTATTTAGACTCTAATACAGCTGTTAGCTTGAAAGTCTGATTTAAGCTTTATCAAATAAGAAAATTAGACAATTTTTGTTACTAGAATTCTAAAATGTATTCTAAAGCTTCAACATTCCGGATAATTGATATGGAGTTTTTTTCTAAAAGGAACTAGTTAATTAAACTATAATCACTTCACTCTTTACTAATCAAATCGAAGTTATAATTCAATTGTGGCCCGTTGTTGAGTAAGAATTAATTGGAATATTCAATTAGAGGTTTTGATGTTGGTCTAAAAGTCACTGAAAATTAATTAGTTAATAGTTAGATTGGTACATTGAACTAACATTAGGTACAATTTTGAATGAAACGAGTTATTTTAAAATATTACATTGACACCAGATGTGCATTTCATGTACATTAAATTGCAACTAACCGTATCATTAGTATTCGATACAACATTCTGCAAGTTGTTTGAAAATTCAAAGCTTTTAAATAATATGATGCGCTCAAATTGACTTTATTATGTTGCTGACGCTAGTATTAAATTTGTTTGGAAAGTGAAAAAGCTCCAATATAGGAAACTTGTGAAATTCGCTAGTATTTAGGTGCTTGAATAAAGTTTATGAGAGAAATGAAACACACACAAAAAAAAAACGGTAAGTGGAAGTAGTAGGTACTTTATCTCGCTTCGTAACTGTTATTTTTCTTTGTTTGGATATTTCTGTCGTTCCAAGTTTCTTTATTTTATCGTAATTTTATGACATGAAGGGAAAAGTAAACGACACAACTGATAAAAAATTGACGAAATTATTGGACAATGTATAGAGAAAAAATAATAATAATAATAATTGTAAGACTCAAGTGAAATTCAATAACTGTTTTTGTGTCGTCTCTTATTAAAAGAATCTTCGTTATTTCGAGCTTTTTAACAATATAGTAATTATAGAAGTAGGTCACGGAAACTTGTAATTAGTAATATGTTGAAGGCAATCTATGAAGGAATGGGGTGAATCGACCAAAGCAGGAGAGAATAAATCAAAGCTAGTAAACTATTGTATACATGAAAATTAGGAATCAAATCAATTTTTAATTCAAAATATATAATCATTTTTCACCAATTACTCTCCATCTAATAGATCATATCTTGTTCAACACAATTGAAAAATTTGACCCAATTTCATTGAACGGCGATTTGTAAACTGTCGAATTTTGTTTAATCGGCTTACGAGACGTTCTCCTGTTCAAATTCATTGTTTTCCTATCGACAGGTTTCGTCGAACATCATAAGAAAGACTAAGTCATGCTGAATCATGCCAACATTATAATTAATCAATATTAATTTATAAATTTTAATAAATGTAGACATTTTTCAATTAAACAGCAACATCATTTGATAGTCCTATTATTACCTTAGACTACAACCGTAGAAATAATTAAGATAGAATTGGATAGAGGAATGGAGGAAGTGAACACACGATATTCAACGGTTCAATCGTATAAGAATGACCGGATGAGACCGAGATTGGGACTTAATTAAAAGTCTAAGGGTACGTTTTCAGTGGAAAAAGGAAAGTGATCAAAGTGAAAGTTGCATGTTCTAAACATTAAACCGACAGGCAACCACAATATTAAGTGAAATTCAACCTTCAGTGTATCTTCAGCAATGAGAATTTGACGCCCCAACCTAACCGATTTAATCCAAGACTAACGGTATTATACCGTGTACAAATTGTTCAAGATGTTCCATTAGCAGTTTACAGTTAGCCAAAATGAAAAAATCTTGTGATATTTCGATTACGAAAGAACTAACAAGACAGTTTTTATTAGTTTGTGCATCTATTTTTGAGGAATTATGGCCCTAAATTCAAGTTATAAACAGTCATATGTCTCATTTATTTAGAATTAAAATTAGTCAGGATCTTAGTTTTGTGTACTTCAGATGACGAGATGTACAATAAAATTGGTGGAGGCGCCGGGATAGATCTTTCACACTGTCTGACATTTTCGCTGTCCGGCAAATTATATATGAATTAAAAGGGAGAGCGCAGCAATCTTTCTTGCACTTAGACCTCAGTAGGCCCATTGTGCATGCTCCTAGGGTCGTCAGCGCCTGATTCCTCCGAGCCAGAATACACTGCATGTATCGCATGATTCTACATGTATTTAAAGGGGATCTTCTATCCGGCGAAAAACTCCTTTGTTTCGGCGTTTGTCCGATATTCATGTCGACCAAACGACAATTTAGCCTCAAAAACGTCACCTTTGTCGTTGAAGAACACTTTGCTGGACCACATTTTTTGCTAATATTTAAATTTTTGTTATACGCTGCTACAGAAATGTAGAAATGTACAATAGGTACCACATTGAATGAGAATGGGAAAAATGCTAGACAAACGGTGAAAACCCCGGTAGTGTGAAAGGTCTCTTACCGTTATCAAACAACAATATCAAGTTTATTATTGCACTTAATGTTTTCGTTCAAGGTATACAGTTGTGTTTATGGTCTGTAACAGTTGTTTTCCTATATTTTATTTTACTTTTTATCATAAGGAATATGCTTGGAATCCATTTACTCTTAGTTGACGATGTCCTTGGCGTGTCCCTTTTTGAATCCCAAGATGCTTTCGTGCTGTTAATATTCTCTAGTGTTCTGTACAGAAGCGGTGGGTGTGGAAGGATCGGGAGGGGGTCAAAGCTAAGTTTTATTGAACAGACCATATATTTCAGTCACGCGTCCTGTGCAAGTCGTTTATAAAAGCTTCCGAACAACTATGTACCACAATCCTATGACTATCTTCAACAGATTATGTACATGTATATTTATAATAGTTTAGATAACATGATGAATATTAATATTCCCTCTACTGTAAATAACTGTAAACTAGTTGAATTAACCTTTTCAGTACTTATACGTTCAACGTATTAATTCAGTTGTACGTTTTCATTTTGAATATCATCAATTATAGATGCTCCATTAAAATAGATGTACAATGATTTAAATTAGTAACGCACCCTACTATATAACTTGGCTTTTATGCAAAAAATTCTGAATATTTTATATTTAACTCAATAATTTACCCGATTTTCTATCATGTAAATTTATTTCTCTATTTCAAAATGATATTCCTTATTTCAGATAATAATAAATGAAATTCTGACTAAGTCACTATGTTTAGTTTAGATAACTTTTCGAAGACCATAGACGGCTTTCTTATCTTCAATATAATATCATAAGATGCGCATAGAATATTTATAACAACAAAGCTATCCTTGGGATATAAGTAGTCGATTCAAATTTTGGAACTCACACAAGATCTGCATATTAAGAAAATTACAATCTGATAGAAATGAATTTATAATACAGTCGTGGACAAAATTAATAGGCACCCACGATGTGTGTTGGTGTTGTGGGACCGTCTGTTGGACAGATATATTGAAATGGGATTTTACATACTTTATTTTAGCAAGATGCTCCATGCCACACATCAAGGGCCAATATGGCATATTCCGACGGAAAGGGGTTGAACTTCTTAAATGGATTCCACAAACTCCAGATCTCAACCCCATTGAGCATTTACGAGCGATGTTGAAGCGGAGGGTTCGCCAGCACCGATGTACTAATAAAACACGAATTAGAGAAGATGCTGATGGAAGAATGGGAACAAATATCACCATCTACATGAAAGTCATTTGTCGCCACTTTGCCAAATCGCATTGCTGCGGTAATGCTCGCCAAAGGGGGACCAACAAAATATTAAATTGCGTTGTATAACGCGTAAATACATGCGTCTATAACACTCTTATCAATTATTTCTTTGCCAGTCCAACAGTGCGCAACATTCTAGAGATGCCTAATAATTTTGTCCACGACTGTATGTATGTATGTACATAGTACGAAAATTACCTACTACAAATTGGTTAGGTATCATGTACATCATGATTTCAGATGAGTGTTATTTTTTGTTTCCACAAAATCAGGAAATAACATTCAAATCATGAATATATCTTTTAAAATTAATTACCTACATGAACAATAAACTCCTTCATTTAAATATAAGAGCAATTCTTAATTTAGCTCACGTCGTTCAACTGAATTATAGTATTAATTTGAATTTCAAATAACGTCCATAAGTTTTTGGTGCAATTAGAAAATAAATTTTTGATGAAATATGTCGTAATTGGTTGAACAGAACAAGCACACTAACAATTTACACAGCAAAAGCACCCTAGGTAATTATAAAATTTTAATTATAGAGGTAACACAAAAGTTATCCAATATAAAAAAAAAATTACGTTCTAACAGGATATTTTCGTCCAAATTAACACACGCATCGATTTTATATTCAGTGTTTTTTTTTGAAGTTATTGAAATGAAGATTGATTGTATTGAAATGTTGAAACATCTGTCTAACTAACAAAAAAAAAGCAGCAAAACCTGTGAAATGTATCAAACGCATATGTTCAGATAACATGTTGTTTTACATGATTTTATTCAATTTAAATTGCAACCTGTATCGGTCAATATTGGAAAAAAAATGAAATATTTGAAAGGATAAAGTATTCTATAATATAAATTGAATTATAAATAAATCTTAACAGATAAATATAGAAACGAAGAGCAAGTATATAGATAATTGAGGGGAAATTGTGGGAATTTTAGCCGACAGTATTCTATTCATTATATTTTATTTATAGATGAAAAAAGAACGTTAATAAAGAAAAAGTTCGATATTCCTCAAATACTGCAGAAATTCTCAATGGAATTTATAAAAAAAATTCAACTTTTTAAATAATAGGTACATTCATTTAATTAATCGGTTTTTTTTTGATGCTACTGTTACTAGTATCAGATATTAATTGTAATATTTGTTACCTGAAAAACAATAAATTTTAATTAAAATTTCATCAGTTTGTCAACCAGATGCATATTATAACAAATCAAAACAAATTGTATTATAAAATAACTTTATTGTCAATAACTGCAAATACCTCTATATATTACAGAAGTAAATTGCTTACAATGATGTTATTTTAATAAGCTAAATACCAATTTAGTATTTTACAAAATAGAAAATGCAATAAAAATGCCCAAAGAAAAAATATGGTTATTGCAAAAAAAGTCAATATACCTACTTGCATTTCATGTAGTTTACCATCGTACGAAATTGATGTATGAATAAAAATAAATTATAATTTTATTTTATTCTAAACTTGAAATATTAATGTAATACATATAAACGAATTTAGGGTAAAATGCTTTAAGTTCAAGGCTGACTCGTTGCATGTCAGGTTATCGTTGTACCAGTCAAGATTTAAAAATAAATATAAAGTATCTACCCCTACATTGTATTTTAAATAGTTAGGATTTCTGTCAAAAAAATTGATCGTACTGTAGAATACGTTAGTATGTATGTGGTACACTTGCGTGCATATAAAAGAGAACGTTCTTTTTGGGCCTGTGTAAATCGGGCTGACGAGGGTGGTCTCCACAAGACCACTTAAGCTCCACAGACCAGAATCTTGCAAATCTGGTAAGAAAAAAATTCTATCTCTCTATCTTCCTACTCTAAAGAGAGAAAAAGCCTGATTTACACGAACGAAAATACTAGTATTTCTTACCCAAGAGTCGTTCTCTTTTATATGCACATCAGTGTACATAAAAATCTAACATAGTGCTCCCTGAATTGTCATCGGTTCAAACTTGGCGGCTTCGTTTCTTTGCAGTCGTCTCACAAGTAGTGTATGCTACTTATAGCGACGTCGGTTGTAATGACACTTTCGGATATAACATCCTAGAGTTCTATTCCAATGTAATAGCGACGTATCTGTTCTACAAAATACAACGATGTAACACTGTTACACTGTGCATATATACAACAACACTAGAATACAGTCTTAGGACTGGCTTTGTCATTTAGGCAAAGTACGAGATATCATGTTGTTGAAGGGCGATTTATAGTTTGGCTCAAGAACAACCGCAAGCACGTCAGCAACGCAAGCCGAGTTGAACTAAAGGATTTCTTTATATCTGTTTATAGTTCTCAGGCAAGTGAAAGCACAGACGCAAGCAAAGCTAAACTATAGGATTTCTTTACAAATGTCCATAGTTTACAAGTGGAAGCCGGATCGTAGACGTTCCACAAGAGATAAAATTCTTTCATCTCTTGCGTTTTTAGTTGAACTCGGCTTGCGTTGCTGACGCACTTGCGGTCGTTCTTGCGTCAAACTATAAATGGACCTTTAAGGATTTTGGCTAGACTATTACCAGGCAAACCTAAGTTTGCCTAAAGTGCTTTCGGTAAAATCAGAAAAATGTATATTTTTTCCGTATTCATTTTACTTACTTTACATAATTAATTTTAATAATTAAACCGACAAAATAAAAACTAAAACGATTACTAATTAGGTATTCGTTAAAATGTAAAATAGAAAATGAAACGAAAATTATGATATAAAGAATTGTCCACATCTGACCTAATCTGGTTTAATGTAAAATGGGAACAAACTCGGCGGCGATTCACCTATAACTACAACAACAAAGAACGTTTTTATTTCATTTTACTTGTTTTGAATTAATAGTTCGCTTGTTGTTTGATTCTCTATTGTAATCATGGTTGAAGATATATTTATTTTAAATTATTCGGTAATTTTCTGAAACGTTTGCATATTTAAATGGAATGTTTAGGAAAACAGGTTGGTTTTCGTTGTTACAAACGAAAATGTGTAAACAAAATTTTCTTTTGCTACGAATTATCAATTTAAATTTAGCGTTAAAGGAATATATTATAAGTAATTAATATACATATTGCAATAAATTATTACCAGTGGAGCTGGAAATAAGATTATTAAAAGTAGTTATTATAGAGTTTAGTGGACTACTTTTTCTTCGTATTGTGAATATCAATTTGGACCATTTGACGTCATCTATAAATATTTAATATCACTTATCTTCAGGTATTTTCTTTAAACTGGTTTGCAACGGTCGTAGTACGTGTGTGATTTGTGTTGAATCGCCCTTCAATTAAGGAATTTTCGGGAGTAACAAAATGAGACTGTTGGTGCGTATAAAATTTTTATTCAAGTACATATAGGTATCTTTTTCTTCATATTACGCTCCTTAATCAATACTTTGCATTTCAAATTTGAATTGATTCAAGTAATTTATTGCTTAAGGATAAACTTTATAAATATGCCGTGTTTTTGATTTACGTAAAGATTTTTTCAAAGACAATTTAAAATTCTCAATACTTTTGCAGAATATTATTATATATTTTAGACTGTCAGCATGAACGATAAATTGTGGCAATTAAAAGTATTCTGGTTTTGAAACTTTATAAATTATCATCCAAAGTGTTTTTAATTATGAACGCAAAGTTGTACCTACCGTGCTACTACCTGGCTTGGTTTTTAATTTTTACATCAACTTTCAAAACGTCTTGAAACCTATAAAAGTGTTATGTTCGAAATTATTTCGAATCATTTAGGAAATTGTATAATTTAGACGCGAGAGTCGGGTGATTATTTATGAACACCTAAGGCGGAAATTATAATAGAAAAACAGGAACAGGAACAGAATACTAGCTCTTGTTAATCTATTCACTCTACCGAATAAACGATTTTTTATTCAAAATTTATTAATAAACAAAAACATTCCAAGTTATTCTAAAGGTAGTGGGTAATGATGAACGAAGACGAATAGAAACTTCTAGTAATCTCTACAGAAACTACATTCGAAGGGAGCTGAAATATCGGCGAAAACTAAAATTCCTATCAAATTACTATTAGTAAACTTTTCTGTTAGTAACTATTAAGTTACTGATTACAACAAATCATTACAACAAGCATTACTAAAATGTCAGTGGCGTAGAAATTATAGGGTAAGAAGATGTATATCGCCTGCTTGCGCAGTTAGGCGAACTTTTCTTAATAAAACAATGATAAAACTAATAAGATCTTCTCATACCTCCAAGTTATGCTTATTTCCTTTAATTACAACTAATTATAAAATAAAGAAGGAATCATAAAAACTCTAATGTTATGTAAATTGAAAGTGACATTCTTTTCGGTTCCGGTCTCGAGCATTGTATCTAATTGTTTGAGGGCTAGCTCCAAATTTTCAAGATAGGGTTTCCTCTCGATTTTCCTGACATATGTAAAAGTATTGCTCAAATTACCCATTATTGTTGTTTTGTGTGAGTTGGTGGCCCCATACAGGTTGTTATTCAGATCTCGCTACCTAAGTGAAATAAAGATAAATGACCGTCTGCCGTTACCCCCAACAAAACAATTTATAATTATTCAAGTGTTTAATAGTTGAAAAAAGGGTTATCAGAAATATACGCTTACGTACTTTTAGTTTTATTGTATATTACCCAATCGATAAATCACTTTCCTATTTGGTCCAACTTTAAATTAAAAAAAAAAAACAGAACGCTACGTGGGAACAGAAATAAAAGAACGATAGTAGTCAGAAAGGCAGTATTCAGGTCTGCCGTGTGTTCGCAATTACCCTACACTCCGCCCTATGAATTTTGTTCAAATAAATTGATGGATTACAAATTAGAAAATGTCAAGCAGGAACGATTAATTCTCATTTTATTATAAATAATTTGGGGGTAATTTAAGTAATTTGTTGTAACGATAAAATTACTGGTTTATGCGTGTATTAGTACTCCGTGAAATTGGTTTGATTGATAGACTATTCGAAAATTAAGGTAATTTTCATCCTTTTTGTCAGGATGCTGTTAAATAACAGGCTAGTTTCCAAGTCAAGTTACTAAATACAGTGTAATACCGCTAACACGAAACTGTGGGTGGGGACTTTGGATATTTGTGGTGTTGAATGAATTTCATTTTAAAAGAGCATTTCTAAATTATGAGGTATCTAATGATACTTGTTGAAAATATTCAGATATTTCAATTTTTACACGGGAGGACTAGGCAACGTGTATTCTTTCTTATTTGCCATTCTCACAAACTTTCAAAGACCAATTAGGGCATAACTGAACCTGTTAATTTGAAATGCCAGACTTATCGTGAGAATGAATCTAATATCCCTGTCACACGGCAACAGTAAATTGTAATTTAACGACAAGGTCAATACAAATTGTAATATTGGTGAATTGTACCTGACACACGAGGTTTCACGATTACAGTTAACGCACGCGCAAAGCGGAGAAATGTCGTAGATTGTCATGTGTATGTACGCGCACGCGTAGTTGGCATAATTTAGCTAAATGAAGTTCTGAATAGTATATAATTTATAAACTAAAGTTTCACCACTCGTTAGTAGAATAGTGTGTCACACGGCAAATTGAGAACCAAGCTAATTACGATCTTGGTTAAATTACAATTTACTCTTGCCGTGTGACAGGGGTCTTATATATTGAAAGTAAGATGGTTTTCGTCTTTTAAAAAGTTAAAATAAGCGTGCTAAATTTATTTCATGTTCTCTATTCATATTTGTATCACAATTACGGTCTTACAAGTAAACCACCCGATGTTGAACTCCCGATTTTGATGCTTTTTGGTATATAGGTAGATCATCTTATTCTAAGGAACATGTATCTTTCTGTTCGTGCCCGTTCTCAAGCTTAAGGTCAGAAAATGGGGTTTAACACTGCAAAATCGGTTTTTCTCAAATATCTCTAAAACTGCTTGATATTTTTTAGTGATTCAAAAACTAAAAATAGTAAATTGGAAAATGAAAGTTACGGATTTTCGGAATTTTTCATATTCGCAACCATTAGCGGTTAAATGCTTTTTAAAGGTTGTAACTTTGGTGTTGAATTCTGGCTAAACGGCTTCTTGTTGGACTTTCGTTCTTTTTTGTTTTAAATGGCATTAGAGACTCTTTCAAATGATGTATCATGTA
Source organism: Iselma pallidipennis (assembly GCA_037464855.1). Taxonomy (NCBI): domain Eukaryota; kingdom Metazoa; phylum Arthropoda; class Insecta; order Coleoptera; family Meloidae; genus Iselma; species Iselma pallidipennis. Next base: position 8,002 of record JAZBHA010001285.1, on the reverse strand, counting down.
TCATGTTTCGTATTAAACGCTACTTCGAGTCAACTGTATCGTGTTAAAGAGATTGACTTACATTAAAAAAAGATATAGCTCAGGATCACTTCGTGCTAAGGGTGTTCGTGTTACCATCTTTCACTGTATAAACGTTTTAATTGACTGATTTCTTTCTTTCCCTAGTTACAATACCCAGTGATAAGATTTCAATGGCTCACATTCACATTGATACAATTAATGATATGATTAATTACAAGTAGTGGCGATAGTTTTTCCAATCTTCCCTTGTACTAAAGCCACTACTAGCCTCTACTAAAATTTGTCAATAATACAATCTAATAAGGCATTTCCTTATTATTCGACCGTACAGCTAGTTCTATATCTTCAACTGAATCGATTTCCCTGGACAATTTCTATGAATTTGAACTTACATAACCTTTGATATATCAATTTATTCAAAAGAAATTGCTATCTATAGAGCCTATTCAATAATTGCATCAAATTTTTTTTTTATAATTACGAGTAAAAATGGTTCAAAGGAAAGATTGCTGACAAAATTACAGTCAAATTGGCAACAATACGAATAGTCATTTCATTAATAAATAAACAACAAATAATTTGAACAAGCTTGAAGTAATTGGGTTCTTGTTTACAGTAAAGCTTGTATAAAATCGCTTCATTCTGAATAATCTTTTGATCTGTCTGTTGTGAAACATTTAAATTGACTATGTGGGTTAGAAATTTCATACAAAGCAGAGAAGTTTTAAGGAATATTTTGTTTCATTTCCGAAAAGGGTAAATGTTATACAAACATCTTTCAATAGTACGTTTGATTGCTCTCAGCAATATCCAAATACATTTACTTCGTCTATATTTCATGATGTTGTTCACTAGGTTCAGAATCTTGATCTGTCACCTTTCGTCCTTTTTCTTTCCAGATCGATTTCCCTATTTTATCCCTTGAATATTTTCCTCTTCTATATTGAACAATTCTCTAGTGTCATTTCTTCACCGTTCTCTGATCTTACTTTTAAATTTAATGTTGTTTTAGGCAAGTTGAATTTGTCATAATAAAAAAAAAGAAGTAGACCCTATCTATAACCTTTTCCCCTCATGATGCGATATACATATATTTTATTGTTTTCTTGAATAACTTCGTATGCCAATATGGATTATTTGGTAACAGGCAAATCTGCGGAATCATAGTGTCGGAATATGTAGGATTCTCAACAAGACGATCATTAGTCATCTGTGGACTTTAGAACTTGTCTTTAGAAATGGTTCTTGTTGTAATAAACGGTAATGTTCTTGTTCTACTTTGAGAATACTAATATAAAGTCTATAAATACCACGACCTGGAATAACAACAGGACGATTAATTATAGGATCATGACGGCAGGATCTTTTCAGGATATAGTCGACTGGAAACCACGATTATGATAAACATATCGTAAAACTGTCGGAATTCATTTAACAGACAAACTCGTGAAAGTACTGCAATACGTGTGTGTGTATGTTTTTTTAATGTAGTCATCATAACTAAAAAGCGTGAGAAAGATTGAAAATTTGTTCTATAATACACTAAACATTAAAGATTGTTTGAATCCGAACTCAGTAGATATTGATCTTTCGCCCTTAATTTAATTGTATTTATTTTATATGACATCACAGTTAAATTGATATTTACTTAAGTAAATTTGCATATATATTTTATTAGCATATTCTCACATATTCTATTACCTTACCAATTTCCCCAATTTCCTTATGTTGAGGTGCGTACCGTTTTAATTACCACCCTAGTAAGCCAGCTTTAGGGGATTATGACTACAATCCTGGATCTACCGGCTGTTGCTGATAATACCTTGGGAAATATAAATAGGTCCACAAATGACGAGCGTATAAATACAAATTTAGAAACTTCTAATTTCTAATAGATCATTACGAAAAAAAAGGGAGTTTTAATTAGTTAGGATATTTTCGACTAATAAATCACGTAAATAGTGCGCCATGAATTCAAATGCATTTCATTGGTGAGATTGAGATTCTTGCTAAAATTGGAAATCATTACTCAGGAATTTTAGCACAGATGTCTAATTTCCAACAGACAACAATTCATATTAGGATATGAATACCAAAAATATAAAAAAGTTCTTAATACTGAAAGTTAAGTGAAGAAATTCTTATTATTGACACTTTAATCCAATAACATATCTTCATGAAATTATCTTTACATTATATTTTTATGTTTACTAATGGCAGAAATGTCAAATAGTACCGTAGTAGATATCGATTAGTTGCTGTTTGAAGTAGTCTTTTATTAGGCATCATTTTATGAAAAGATTAGGTTTATTTTTCGTCTTTTGATTTTTTTGCTGAACAAACAAATTTGTCTGAATTGGTTCAAGTTTGTTTTATGTTGTAAAGGAAATTGATAAAGCTGTTCTATTTAGGGGATCAAATCAAAAATTTTATGCCATTTGTTGTCTGAAGCAAAACATTTTCAGGATATAATCTTGCTACCGGTATGTTCAGAGAACAGTATGGTCTTGTGGATTACAGGAGCAAAAGAAATGGCAGATATTCGCGATCTCTGATACATGAATCGAAGCTAGATAACAGCACGACGATTCTTCCCCTTCAAATGTTGCGGACGATAGTTGGACAATGTATTAGCTAGAGATGCAACGGATATCCGGTTACTATCCGGTATCCGGCATATCCGGCAACTTTTTTACTATCCGGCCGGATACGATATCCGGCAGTATACTATCCGGTCGTGCCGGATAGTGGTGCACATGGTAAAAAATTGAAAATTAAAAATACAAATTTTGAAAAATACTGTAATGGAACAAACATACTTTATATGTTGACAGTTCTTAAACAATCATTAATTAAAAAATACATTGAAAAGTAATGGAAAGTGGTTAGAGACATGGCCCTAAATTAGGACTATTCACAATTCAAAATCTATAATTTACGTTGATTGTGAGTGATAAAAATTTGTACTAATATGTCGCTGGTTCACTAATGCAATGAAATAATAGAAATACAGCAACTCTCTCCAGAGAAGGCGGCGAAATCGAAGGGCGGCAAAATATTTACTCTAATTGACAAGTTTTTTTTTTTCATAATAAGAGACGGAGCTATATTTTCTAAACCACCCCCAAAATTTTGATAGTATGAGGACGTGCCTGTATCTATTTACGAAACAAGGCAATTTTGAGAAAAACAAGATTTCGTGCTTTCACAAACGGTTTTAAAACACTCCTCCATGTTATTTATTGTTTATCACTTTAAATGTTCAGAAATTTTTTCGAGGGTGTTTTACAAGTACCGGAAATAATTTCCGGGGAATTATTTTATGTCACACATCTGTGTCGTTTTTTTCCTCTTGACCAATCACGGTCGTACGTGTTAAATTTTTCAACAAATGCTCTTCGCATAAGATGAATAATTAGACTGGATATCCGGCCGGATATCCGTATATCCGGAATAACTTTAGACCGGTTATCCGGTATCCGGTTATCCGGTCAAATCACTATCCGTTGCATCTCTAGTATTAGCAGGGTTGTTATCTTACAAGGAGAAAAGTGCTGTTATCTCGCTCCAATTCATATAAAGAGATTGCGAGTATCTGTCATTTCTTTTGCTCTCGTGCTCCCCAAGACCACACTGTTCTCTGAACATACCCGTATATGAGCGTTCACTTTTTAACTTCAGTACACAATTTTCAATAGAAATGTACATCCAATATAGCAGAAAAATCTATTTCTTTCAGCAAAATTCACGGTAAAATATACCAATCAAATTAAGTTAATTAAGTTTACAATGATGATTTTCGCTAATTTATAATGAATTCATTCTTCAATAGTTAAGATATTGTTTGGAATCCTTTTAAATTAAATCAGATTTCTCTTAGAGTTTTGCAAATTTAAACAGGCAATAGACAATAATCGTCTTAAAAGACTTACAGACACCCAAATTAACTTTACTTATATTGTCGTTGTAATATTGCAAATCAGCTTACATTGGAGCTAATAATTATAATTCCGACTTGCAAGTCTCAAACAAAGGTGGTGATGACACTGTTTAAGTTGATTACTTTTCTAATATTTGCAGGATTAATACCTACCATCCATCAAAGTTACACCTTAAAGAGTTATATTTACGATTTTGGATCAATATTTATTAGGTACTTTATATGAATATCCTTGATAAGAGCCCCTACATGTTTCATCGTGCAGTTTTAAATTAGAAACCGATCATTGATTTTGTCCGCCTTCCCCTGATACATTATATCGTCAAGGATATTCATAAATCGATATTATAAAGTTGTAAGAAGACTATAGTTGCAACAGAACATAATCTAACGACACAACAAATCATTACCTGTTCTATTATTCCATTATAAAGTAAAATATGTATGCTATGTAATATTATACATGTATACTGTATTAGGTATGCATATATTTTAATATAAAATATTGTTACAGACTTAGTGTCCTCTGGAGTAGTTTTCAATCTGTTTTTGCCAATCCTATCGTAATTTACCATTCAAGGTACTTACATGAGCGTAATAAACGAATTTTCGTTCTCTGTGTTGTTGTAAAAGAAGCCTCAGTATTTCAAAGTACAATATGTGATAATTCCGTTTCCATAACAAAACATGTTAAATGATAAAGCATTGTTTACAGTCAACCTATTTACATCCAATGCGTTCTATCTAGATTTTATTCATTCATTTTAATTACATCATGTTTTAAGGGAAGTTTCAACGCTTGCTTCTTTTTATTTACCCAAAATGGTATTAAAAGTTTCATATAATAGTCTAATTATTATTTCAAATGGATATTTATATTATCTTTCAAAGGAAAAGGGAAAGTGAAGGGCATTTTAACTTTTTTATCTCAAATTTTTAAAAGGTTTCTAAATTGCACCCCATCCACATTTTTATAGTCTTACGTACTCATGTCTATATTAAATCGAATTGCTAAATAACAAGAGCATATTGCCAGTATAAGTCGATCACACCCCAAACCTTGTATGTACATAGTTCTGGTTGTGCCACAGTATAAGTAGGTAAACCAAAACGGTTCATTGCCGACATCCGACATTCATCTGTCTATGAAGGTAAACGCAAACACTATCAAGCAAAATCGGTGAGTTGTTCCGGTATAATCCGGAAGATTGTAAAGGATCACTAGACATTATCCATTTACAATATAAAAGATAACGGACAGTATTTCTCAAAAAATTCCCGTCATAAAATCGACGTGTCAAGAGAAATCAATATAAAATAAGTCATTAAACAGGAAATTTTATAAATGGAAACTCATGGAAATTTAATTTTCTTGCCCTTCACTCGCTTAGTCATATTTATTGTAAAAAGCTAAATGCCAGAAGAAGAACATCGAGATTTTATTCGTTATTTTAAGGGGCCAATTTAGAGCAATCAATATTGCGTAGGTGTCAAACGACGATGGCAATGTAACACGATTATCCACCCTTTAATTATGTAGCAAACCTCAAACCATCTAAGTACTATACTACAACTTGTCGAACTATTGATCCCCTTGTTTTTTTTTACGATAGGTTTTTTTGATGTTATGCACTTTGACATTTTTAGGAACTTGAGTTATAACTGACTGACTGATTGATGGACTGATTGATTAGTTTTTCGATGAAAGAAGTATATTAATTTATGGATAAAATGAATAAATCTGCTTTAATTTTAAATTAAAGGAGAGGCTCTAAAAGTTTCCTTCTGAGATTACAGATCGTTCTTGATTAAATTTTAAGTTGATGAGGTTTCCTTGAAGGATTCAATACTTTTCGTTTTCAGATTAACTTGAAATTCCGATTTAATTAATAAAAAAAATAGAACGTGAATGTCCATAGATTTTATAATCCTGCGTTTGCATTTTTTTTACATTTTTGTATATAATAAATAATGGGGATATCTTTTAAAAGAAGTCATTTCGAACACTGTCAAATTCATTTAATATTTTATTTGCCAGCAAGCGATAAAGATTATTTGCTCTTCCATGTCTGAGTAGTTTGGCATCTGTTGAATAATCCAGTAGCACCTACAGGTTCACAAATCAGTCCCTATCGTTTTGCTCCAATGTTATTTGGAAATATTTTATGTTGTTACCAGTATACGTAACCTCCCGGATGCTTTATAACGAGTAACACTTGTAGTGTTAGTTTTAATTCTTGTATAAAAGCGACTGTATGTACATAGGTACTTATATTTATCCCTAGCTCTCGTCGACTTGTTTTGCTGCGCGAACAAAGGAGCTAAAGAATAAATATGCCCTAAGTAGGACTTTTAGATCACGTATAAACACAATTTAAAGACAATGTGCAAAGAAAAGTATCAGATTTTAGGGACAAATGATGGGGAAGAAGACTGTCCAGGAAGACTTGAAGAGGATTTGTTGGCAGAATATCGTTCAAATGTCAAAATAATTCCCGTTGACGATAACAACGACGATGACGTTGAGTTTGCTCTGATTAGCTGTAACAACAGAAAAACGTCAACTATTGGGCTGTGTGCCCTTTGCGTCACTTATTGTGAATCCCATCTTTAATGTGGTCTGTCCATGCTTCTCCTACGTTTGGATTTGTATTTACAGCGGAGCTCGCTTAAGTGCAAATGAATGTTGCACACATTTCTGATACACTTATGGGGTGTTTCCGTTAATGCGAGCAGAAATACACGGTAAACATTGGGTAAAACCAACGAGGCATAGATTATATAATCGAATTTTGCAATTATGCGTGTTGCATTTAGGTGGCTCCTACTATACATAATATTTTCCATTTTATCCTCGAATAATCTAGGTTTTGATAACGTTCTTTACAGAAGGACCGTTTCTTAATAATGTTGTATATATGTATTTAATTCTTCTCTTATTTCATAACCCGCCAGTGGTCTTAGGAATCCCATTTTATTACTTTCTACTCTATTTTTGATCGCCTTTGTTATTGTCCAAGTTTCGCTTCCATAGAGCGGTGTAAGGTAGACGTAACTTTATCAAATTGCATTATAGTAGTCTTTTGTACTTTTTTGTTTAATGTTCTTCTAATCTAATTGTTCCATTGATGTAGTTATATTTTCCGATTTTCCTTCATATCTGTATTCTGATATTTTAAAATGATTTTTGATTTTATCACTTGTTTACCTAAGAATGCCATTACTGTCGTCTTTTCTGGGGATATTGATAAGTTATATTCATGAAGGGTATTGTCTAGTTTACATAGGCCTAGTCTTCAGTATTTGCCAGCAATATCATAATATTATTAGGGCATTCTTGCATTTCATTGTGTTTCATGTGCTACTAAAATATTAATTATTATTAATACGTATAAAACAAATCGTTTTGTAATAACTTATGTTAGTATAATAATATCAGATTACAATATTTTCTAACTTTTCATATTTGTTATTTATTGTTCCGCTTGTTCAGACCAATTTAATAGTCAACAGAATTTACAGTGAAATATTTTATGCAAATTTAGCAAATATATTATCCCAGGACTTTATTTTACTGTAACACAAGGATTTCTCAGTACAATTTAATCACTTGTAAATTTCACAGAGAGAGCGTTTAGATAAATTTACTAAAATATCTATAGAAAAGTGCCGATAAAGTTTCCATCTCCATTTTGATGTTTCCAGATCGTTCTAATTTTAGATCCATTCTCGAATTGGGAGAAAATTCCACATTTCCGATGGTTAAAATCAGAATCGGAACAAAATTGCTTTCAAAGAAAATGGTTTTAGGATATTTGCAAATTTATTGTCTTGCTTATTCTAGCGACAGAATTCATTCTAAAAAAGATATAGATATTATATTGATGTATAGGTAGAGCTCAAGATCAGCCCTTTCACAATACAGTGTAACCTCTTTAATCCGGACAATTAAATGCATGGGGTGCGATCGAATTAGCGATTTGTCCGGATTACTGGATATTGGTAAAAAACTTCATATAAGCTTTGAGTTTAGGTAAAGCG
>JAZBHA010001284.1:0-24637 GCA_037464855.1 Iselma pallidipennis | reverse complement strand
TGTCTGCCGTCATACCTAAATCAATTTTGGACAATAGTGAGCGTTCTATTCACTTCTATTTCATTGCTTTTGGTGCAAGTGTCAAAATCATGTCAAAACAATGATTTGAGCGCCACTAGTGGCAAAAGGTTGTATTATCTTTCAGACAACTAAAGCAGTCCATGCACCCACAATCACACTGATTCAGTGCGATTCAAACGAACGTCATCGTCACTGTTCATGATGACTATTTCGACAATTTACAGTTGGAAAATTCAGAAAACTGCAAATGAGCATAAATATAAAAATTTATGGTAGAAATAAGGATATATATATATATATATATATATATACGGGTAAATAAATCTCTAAAGAATACATAATTATATGAAATTATGAATTTTTTTTTACGATAGATGAATTATTATTATAATACAATATTTTTGTTAGTGAAAATAAAATACAGATAAAATTTAATTGCAATAACCAAGGTGTTTTACTTAAACAAAATAATTGAAAAGTATTCTGAACATGTTTATTTTTTGTAATCGTATAGATTTTCATTCAACTAGTTGTTAATAAGTACCTACATATATTATTCAGTTTCATAGCAACAACATACACAAGTTGTATTATGAAAAAGGTAATTAACAAACATGAAATTCCAGGTACCAGTTTGAGATTGGCAATCCGCCCCTCTTATTGATAAAGGAAATTTCCTCTTTTGGGAGGACGCTAATAGATTTTTTACCAATAATTAATAAGTATACCATTTGGTTACATAGCAACAACATAAGCTGTATTGTGAAAAAGGTAATTAACAAACATTAGATTCCGTTAACAATTAAACATTTATAACATGAGCCATAATGAAATCTTCGTTTCTGTTTCGATTATTTTTACAAATTGACTGCGTAAATTGGAACAAGTTATATGTGTCTTGATAGAACTACGAAATAAAATATTGTAAATAGAATGGAAATGGGATCCGACCATAGAACGCGAATGAAACAAGATGGTTTAAAAATAATAAAATTTATCGGTTCTGGAATATATCAATTTCGTTTTGTGAAATTTTTATTGATTTTACAATTATTAATACATGGTTCATTGCAAATAATTCAAATATACTTGTTCCTCTATAAATTAAATTTACAACAATTTATTCACTACGCACCCGTGTTCTCCGCCATGTTTTATGTAAGTATTATAATGAAACTGAAAAAAAATTACCACCAAAGAACAAAGTTTTAAACGACTTTTCTATGATAGTTTTTTGACGTTTTGATGTTCTTTTTGTAACCCTAAAGCAAAACCACAGATCTATTTCTTTCTCTCTCATGATTGTTAACCCCCCCCCCCCCGAATGGGGCTGTGGTTTTCCCCGGTTAATCGCATTTGTGGTGCGTGGCGTAAGTCGGGTGCGCGGTGCGCCCCCTCGGACCAATGCAGTTGCGGATCATAGTAATTTGTACCGGACTTCCCATCCTGCTAGCACGAGTGTTTTTGTCTCAACATTACGTGTATGTCCCTAAAATTTGATTCACGTATTTTAATATGAATTTTTCAGGGACTCTTAGCCATTTTAATGTTATTGATTAAGCCAAAATTGGTAGAAAATTTATTTGATGAACTTCATCTGTGGTCAATTGATAGTACAACGAAAACTACAGAAATGAAAATCCAAAAAGAGATGAAAATTATTGAAATCTTTGCAATTCTTAACACATTGTTTGGTGTTATTGTTGCTTTTGTTTTCTACATAAATAATGGACAAGATTATGAATTATTTCTGTCAATAAAATTTGTTGTTGATTATTTTCCTAAATATTCAGAAATACTAACAAAAATTTATAAAATATGTTTCTGCCCCGTATTATTTTCTGCAGGTCTAGCACATTGTTATCAAGTTATTTATTATACACAACATATGAAATATCAAATAATGATGTTAATTGATCTTATGGGGAAAATAATGGAATGTCCAAATGAATACTTATTCGACAGCATACATCCACTGGATAATCCGTTATACCAGAATATAATAAAACATCGATTATTCGACTTCATTAAAAGACATCAGGAAGTACTGATGTAAGTTCACTGTTCTCTTATAATTAACTTTTCCTTTGCAATTTATATCAAATATATCGCAGTACTGGTCACAAAAAGATTAACGAAATTTCTAATTTAATTGTCTATTTCGCATTTTGTGGATTGTTGACGTCTGCAAGTGCTTTCTTGCTTGTAATTTCGGTAATTATTTAATATTTGCCAAATCAAAATCTCTAGAATATTAAAGGAAATATGTATATTTAAGGGTTTCAACAGTTCGTTAAATTTTCCACAAATTATTGGGGTATGTGTACTTGCTACTTCAACAGCTGCAGCAATTATAATAGCAGGCCAATCTATTGAAACTATAGTAAAAACTGTTTATTATTATTATTATTATTATTATTATTATTATTATTATAAAATTATGTGCATATTTCATACTTATTTTAGACTGATAATTCTTATGAGAAATTGCAAGAAGTTGATTGGTATAACATGAATTGTGAAAATCGCAGAATTTATTTAACCATTTTAACCTGTTTAAAAAGGAAGATTACAGTGAAATTTTCTGATTATTATTCCATCAACTATGTACTTGGATTAGCGGTTGAGTCTTATATTTTTAGTCAAAACATTTTTAAAGTCAATTTACTATATATTTCAGGTCATCAGAGGAATTTATGGGGCAATTTCAGTCTTTATCAATTTTCAAGAATTTTAAATTGAAATATAGGCTTATGCCACACAAAAATTATGTAACCAAAACATTTATTCAAGTTCAATGCTTTTTTAAAATGAATCTTTCTGTAGCTTTGCTAAGTTTAGACTATTTTCAAGTACATAATCCATTCACTATACATCTTATTATCAAACGTTGTTTAAGCATTTTACGTAGGTACACACAAATGACTTTTGTTATACACACAAATACATACAAGATACGTAAAACACTAATTGTAAGCACCCTAAGCGAAAGCCTTGAATTATTCGTGAATGTTCACACCTAAGCGAGAAGTCTGCAGCGGCTCGGATACCTCAAAATATCGCGTTGGTGTGAAGGTACACGCACTACACACGATAAGAGGAACGTTATAATGGGGCATGTTGACCCAGAATTTTACCTCCACTCAAATGGTGGAAAGAATGACGCAATTTGCCACCATTTGAGTGGGGGTCAACATGCCCCGTTCTTGTTATAAAAGCACTAATAGACTTTCTAAGTACAGTAGGAATTTTTTACCGAGGCTAGAGTTTTGGATGCGCAGTAGAACAGTCCTAATGTTCCTTATTTGTTAAAAGCAGTCATAAGTGCACGCCCATTCTTTGTCAGTGCAAGGCCATCTGCGTCAACTCTCGCCTCGGTAAAAAATTCCTACTGTACCTTTTTATACTATACGGCGTTAGAATTTGAATGGGACTTTCTACACGACGAAAACACCGTCCGGCGTTTTCGACGGACAAGTTTGCCAATAATTAATAAGTATAATATACAGGGCCGGCTCAAGGTACGATCGAGCGGAGCGGCCGCTCAGGGCGCTGCAATTTTAGGGGCGCAAAATTTTCAGAAAAACCTAGTTTTTTCATGTTTTGTTTCCAGTAGTCGAAATTGCAGCTAAAAAAAGGACAGTAGTCAAAATATTTTGCCCTTTTTCATATGAAATTATCTTTTGTTTTGAAAATACATTCTTTACCACTTTCACTGGGCCCCTACCCTGACCCTCTAATTCTTTACCCGTTCGAAGTTTTTTTTATAGTTAAGTTTGTTTGGCATCCTGGGAAAGGCTTAACCACAGAGTTAATGTGAAATCAAACAATACGCCATATATCTGTATTTCCAATTTAACTATTTATTTGTAAACAAAATTGTAAACAAAACTATAAAAATCTATATAAAATCCAAAAAAAAATCATTTGAATAAAAGAGAAATTTTGAATTACAAAAATCGCAAACATAGCCTTTGTTCTCCCTTATAGGTGCCTGTACCTACTACAAAAACTTTGAGAGCTTAAAAAAACGGAGTGCGCACAATTACCAACCACGCACAATTACCCGCCTCTCCCCTAAAATAAACCATTAAGAAACCTTCGGTTTTGTTTCGACTACATTTACAAGTCGATTGCGTAAACTGAAACAAGTTGTATGTGTCTTAATAGAATTACGAAATCAAATATTGTTAAAAGAATGGAAATGGGACTCGACCATAGAACGCGAATGGAACACGATGGTTTAAAAATAATGAAATTTATCGGTTCAGGAATATATCAATTTCGTTTTGTAAAGTTTTTGTTAATTTTGCAATTAATGTTGCAAGGTTCATTGCAAATACTCCAAATTTATTTATTTCTCTATAAATTAAATTTACAACAATTTATTCACTACGCACCCATGTTCTGCCTCATGTTTTATGTAAGTATTCATAAGGAAACTAAAGCACACACAAGTTTTGATCAAATTTTTTGTGATCGTTTTTGACGTTTTAATGCCCTTCTTGTAAACCTAAAATAAAACAACAGTAACCACCAATGCCGGACTGGACAGGGTGGCTGGGAGAACCTCCTGGGCCAATGCGCCTTTGGTGGTCACCGGTAGTAAGTAAAAGTACTAATCTGAAATGAAAAATGCACCTCTTAATGTTAACTTCAAATTGACCTTTCTTGGTTTACACTTAAAAAGATGGTGATTCTGTCTGTACAATCTCCTCATATTCTCCCCAGGGGCAAAGTAAACCAGTCCGGCTCTGGTAACTGTCTTTTTTCAAAAAAAAAACCCAAACATTTTTCTGTGCCCCGGTAAATATTCTATTTAACATTTTATATTCATGAGGAATTTTCACTTGTATATTCAAATTAAAAGAAACAAACAAAGAAATTCTCCCGAACGGTGTCGACGGGTTGCACTACGCTACCTGAGTTAATCCGCTTAATGGTAACGGTAAAAATTAAGACCGAGATGAAATGATGAAGGAAACAAAGTACAAAGTAAGATAGAATAGGTATATTATATAGAAGTTGTCCTTTTCCCGGTTAATCCAAGTGGTCAACTTTGGTGGCGCAATCCAGTTACCCGGATTAGTATCCCATGTGGGGTGTGGGGCAAGGCGGGTTCGCTCGCTCGGACCCATGCAGTAGCCGGTCATGGTAATTTGTACCGGGTTTCCCATCCCTATGTCACGACTGCGTTTGTCTCAACAGTATGTCTCTAAAATTTGATTCACTTATTTTGATATCAATTTTTCAGGGACTCTTAGCGATTTTAATATTATTGATTAAGTCAAAATTGGTAGAAAATTTATTCAATGATCTTTATCTATGGTCAATTGATAGTACAACAAAAACTACAGAAATGAAAATTCAGAAAGAGATGAAAATTATTGAATTATTCACAGTTCTTAATACATTGTTTGGTGCTATTGTTGCTTACGTTTTCTACATAAATAATGGACAAGATTATGGATTATTTCTGTCAGTGAAATTTGTTGCTGATCATTTTCCTAAATATTCAGAAATATTTACAAAAATTTATAAAATAAGTTTTTGTTCTTTATTATTTTCGGCATTTCTAGCACATTGTTATCAAGTTGTTTATTATACACAACATATGAAATATCAAGTAATGATGGTATTTGATCTTGTGGGACAAATAATGGAATGTCCAAATGAATACTTATTCGGCAGCATACATCCACTTGATAATCCGTTATATCAGAATATAATAAAACATCGATTATTCGCTTTCGTTGAAAGACATCAAGAAATATTGATGTAAGTTCAATGTCTTCTTATAATTAACTTTATTTTTACAATTTTTATTAAATATATTGCAGTATTGGTCACAAAAAGATTAACGAAATTTCTAATTTCATTATGTATTTCGGAATTTGTGGATTGTTAACGTGTTCAAGTGTTTTCTTACTTGTAATTTCGGTAACTATTTGATATTTTCCAATTCAAAATCTGTAGATTACTTAAGAAAATATGCGTATTTAAGGGTTTCTTCAGTTTGTTAGATTCTCTACCTATTATTGGTGCATGTATACTTGCGACTTCATCAGCTACAGCATTTTTCATGGCCGGGCAGTCTATAGAAACTATAGTGAATATTACTTATCATTATTGATATTATTATTATTATTATTATTATTATTATTATTATGAAGTTATGTGAATATTTTATATTTATTTTAGACTGATAGCTCTTATGAGACATTGCAAGAGGTTGATTGGTATAACATGAATTATGAAAATCGCAGAATTTATTTAATGATCCTAACTTGTTCAAAAAGTAAAATCGCAGTGAAATTTTCTGAAAATTATTCCATCAACTATCCACTTGGATTAGCGGTTGTATCATATATTTTTAGTCAAACATTTTTAAAGTCAATTTACTATATATTTCAGGTCATAAGAGGAATTTATGGTGCAATTTCAGTCTTTATCAATTTTAAAAAATTTCACATTGAAATATAAGCTTATTTCTCTTATAATATAAGCTTATTACACGAATATCTAAACTAACAATAAGTAACCAAGAGCACTCATCCATATTACAGTGAATGTGCGTTTAGCTTTGCTAAGATTATGTTACTGTCCAGCATTTTCCGTTTACTACACTTCTCATCATCAAAAGTTGATTCAACCATTTGCATACAAACAAATACTATCTGTTATACATAGTGAATTCGGATGTCGCGAAATTACTCTGACGCCCCCCCGGTGGTGGCTTTAAAGTTTTTAGTTTAAAGTTAGAAAAAGACGACTAGAATTCGGCCTTAACGTATATGTATTATATACTGTCAATGTTTTAGATTAACACTTTCGCTACTGAGAGCGACTATTTTGCTCTCTTGGTTTTGACAATGCCCATAGTCGCTTCTAGGGTCGCTTTTTTGGCGGACTCTGCCGTAGCGAAAGGGATAAGCATTTAACTGTATTGTATCTCTAAGCTGTGGTGAAAATATTCATCTGGACATGTTGCCAATGTAACATTAAAAGAATTTAAATAGATCTAGTAAATTATTCGCTAGGTAAATGATAAATAAAGGTAGATCAGAAACTAAGACAATTAATTGGAAAGATCGATATTTAGTTGAAAAGTATATCATTTAATGTAAAAAAAAAACAGTAATCAATAAGCTTACTAATCATAACATTTGTGACATAAGAAAGACTCATTTACTTTTGAATTACTTTTATAAGTTAACCGGGTAATATGACAGGAGTGCTCGAGAATTGCTTAGAAGAATAATGGAATTTAAATCGAAGAGACAAATGAGAAACGATGGTTTAAAATTAATGAAATTCCTCGGTTCAGGAATGTATCAGTGTTGTTTGGTAAAATATTTATTAATTTTGCAATTAATAATACATGGCTCATTACAAATAATTCAAATTTATTTAATTGCTTATAAACTAAATTTACAACAATTTATTCGTTATGCACCTATGTTCTTCATAATGTTTTATGTAAGTATTTATGTACCTATATTACTTACAATAGGTTAAAGTAGAGTGCACCTAACCCTGGGTTTTATACCATATAATAATATACCTAGATCAGTGATCGGCCACCTTTACTTACCGCGGGTCAAAATTTGGAAAATTCACCACTTTATTAGCGGGTCACATATTAGGGTGGTCATTGTGATGTTGGGAAATTAATAATTTTCCAAAATAACGGGCTATCCACTTACAGTAAGTTAAATTCGAGTGTTTATATAGGTAATATATAAACACTGATCTAGGTACATTATATGGTATAAAAACCCAGGATTAGGTGCACATAATATCCTGTCCAGTTTTTGTTACAGTACTCTAATTACGCTACTCGTACTTACAGTTATTTAACCGATAACTATAAAATCGATTAATCCTAAATATAGTAAAGCTCGCCTATAATGGACTTCTCAGGAACGAGATTCTTAGTACACTGTAGCCGAACTTTCATCTTATCAAAACTTACTATTTATGGATATAAAAAATAAAAAGGCAGCAATAACGAGTAAAAAGCAATTCATTAACTAGACACTTATTGTTAGTTATTTTCTCACAAGAGAATGTATTTTTAAGGATCTCTGCATTAACAATCAGTTTATTCTGAACTTCGATGTGTATTTCAGTTCATTACAAAAGAGTCAACATGTAACATGCGATATATAATGAAGAAACATGTCAATCAACGGAATCCTAGTTTCGTTCATTATAAAGGACTCAATTATAGATGTGCTCTACTGTAAGTAATAATCGAGGCATTCGTTGTATCAATTTCCCTTTTACATATGTAATGGGATTTATTAGAAAAAAATTGTAATCAAATAACAAATTACAGGCAATTCTGAAAAATGTAAAAAAAAATGTTTACTTAATTTAATGGTCTGTTGTGTGCCACGTGTATTCAGTTAATTATCATTAGAATAACTTTTAAAAGTCGTTATTGTTGTTTTTATTTATTTTGATTATTTAAGTCTACTGTCTGTCTAGATTATAAGCTAGAATGGAAAAAAGTTAACTAATGACCACAAAAATTTGTTCACCTTAATGACATAAGAAATACTCAATTTTCTTCTGATTATCTTTATCAATAAATTGTGTAAATGGAATTTAAATTTAAACGACGGCCAATTAATGATAATCAAATCTATTGGTTTAGAAGTTTACCAATTTTAACAATAATATAATTTGCTTAAAGGTCTTAATTTTGAGGGGTTGGGGGTCAAAGAACCCGAATTATCTTTTTTCTGTTGTTACTTATATGATTATTCAAGGCCTCAGGTCTCAGTTTTGAGGGAACCCCTTTTATCTTGCCTTGGTGCCCCCGACATCCATGATAATACACTGCTGATTGGCACATTTTATAATAGATCACGGGCTGAATGAAGACAATTCTAATCAGCTATTATAAATATTTCTTTTTCAGGCAATGGTAGCTATTTTAACATTAATAATTGAACCAAAATTAGTTGAGAATCTGTTTGAAGAGCTTTACTTATGGTCAACTGACAGTTCAACAAGAGTTACACAAATGAAGATTGAAAAAGAGATGAGAATTAATGAAATTTTCGCAATATTTAATACATTTTTGGGAATTATTCTTGCTTGTATTTTTTATATAAACAATGAGAACGACTATCAATTATTTCTATCAATCAAATTTCTTGTTGATTATTTTCCAAAATATTCAGAAATTCTTTCAAAAATTTATAAAATAAGTTTCTCTTCTTTACTATTTTCTGTATTTATAGCACATTGTTATCAAGTTATTTATTATACACAACATTTGAAATATCAAATGATGATGATATTTGATTATATAAGTGATATAACAAATTGCCCAAAAAGGTATTTATTTAAAAACATACACTCAACGGATAATTTCTTACACCAAGATGAAATAAAATATCGATTATTCTATTTTGTTAGAAGATATCAAGAGATAATGATGTAAGTCAATTGTTTTTTTATAATTCACCATTCATTTAAATTTTATGTAAAATATATTGCAGAACTACCCATAAGAAGATTAACGAAATTTCTAACTTAATTGGTTATTTCTCATTTTGTGGATTATTGACGTGTGCAAGTGTTTTCCTTCGTGTTGTTTCGGTAACTACAATTTACAGAGTTTCATATTATAACAATTGATAGATTTGGGATATTAAAACAACAAAACAATTTAAGGGTTCCTATGGTTCGCTAGATACTCTACAAATTGTTGGTTCATGTGTACTTGCTATGACATCATCTTCGGCGATTATAATAGCAGGACAATCCATAGAAACTATAGTAAATATCTGAAATATTATCATATTTGTAGAATGACATGGTAGTTTTAATTGAAAAACATGAGGCGATAATTATGACTTGCCATAGAGGGTAGTTTATTGATCAAAAAATCTAACACTTGGAGAAGTAGGAAGCTGATAAAGGAATTCCTTGAAATATTTAGATCGATAAAAATTAGCAATTATAAAATAGATTACCGTTATTTTTACACAATTCCACTAGACAATAAGGCAATCACTTATTATTTATAATTTATTTTAGACTGATAATCTCAATGGAATACTACAGCAGATTAACTGGTATGATATGAATTGTGAAAATCGTAGAATTTATTTAATTTTATTAACGTACACGAACAGAAAAGTTGAAGTAAAATTTTCGGAAGATTATTCCATCAATTATGCTCTTGGATTAAAAGTAATTGTTTACCTATACTTACCAATTTTTTAATTACAGAGTCTGCTAATTGATATACTTTCAGGTTATCAGAGGAATGTACGGTGCAATGTCACTCTTTATCAGTTTTCAAAGAAGCTAAAATTTCTGATGAAGTTATATAAATGTATGCACGATTCATATTCTTGGACTTTTTGAAAGTTTTCGCACAATTAAATGTTAACAAACCCTGAAATTCACACAAGTTCACAATTTGTAGGTAGCTCTTAAGCATAATTTGGAAGCACCAGAATTGTTTAAAGACTGAAGAAGCAATAATATAGGACAGTTTTATGTAACAGGTTATTATTTATTGTTGTACTGTGATGTAAGTACAGTAGAGCCTCGGATTATCCGACATGCGGGTTGTTCGATAACGCAAGTTAATTTCTATATAAATTGTATAGAAGTCAGGTAAAAATCTGAAACTCTGTAGACAAACTACTAGGACACGACGAAAAAGTTTAGTCTATACGTAGGTACTAGTAATGCACACTTATCTTGACCGGGTTGGAAACATTATAGAGTGAAAGAACCAAAAATAAAAAATTAAATGCAAGCACGTCGGATAATCGGGACTCTACTATACCAAAAAGCTGGTTAATTTTATATAAACCGAAAAGTTGGATGGAAAGATTAATACCAAGAACTACAATCTTGTAAAATATATGTATTAAAAATTAAAAAAAAAATGCCAAGGTGTTTTACTTAACCGTCAAAGTTCGGGGCGGGTGCTTTGGGTCCCCCAAAATTCGCTTTTTTCTAATAATAACGAAACTTAGGAATATCTAAAGTTGATATGACGACTATTTATGTTGAAGTCGTAGAAATGAATTAATTAAATAAGTGAATATAACCCTATACAATAATAAACCCCTAAATACACATTAAGAATGAATTTTTTAAAGGCTGAGGGGGGGGACTGTAGTGACCCCGCTCCGTATTTTATGTTTTAAAAATAGGCTTCGTTCTTTAAACAAAATAGGTGATTGAAAAATATTCTGAACACGTTTAATCATTCTAAAGGATGGGATTAGAATGTCGTTTTCTTAAATTTGGGTGCCCGTATTTGGTACATGTTACCTTATTAATTACTGATCAAACCGGACTGACCGTAAGAGGGATCGAGTAATTGCCGGCGCTTATTGGGTCGACTTTTTTAAAACATAACATAAAATAAACAAATACAATTAATTTATTTCGTATCAGTTAATACCTACAGTTTCTAACACGTTTTTTTTTAAATTTAGGTACCAGTTTGAGATTGGCAATCCGCCCCTCTTATTGATAAAGGAAATTTCCTCTTTTGGGAGGACGCTAATAGATTTTTTACCAATAATTAAGTATACCATTTGGTTACATAGCAACAACATAAGCTGTATTGTGAAAAAGGTAATTAACAAACATTAGATTCCGTTAACAATTAAACATTTATAACATGAGCCATAATGAGATCTTCGTTTCTGTTTCGATTATTTTCACAAGTTGACTGCGTAAATTGAAACAAGTATAGTGTCTTCATAGCACTACGAAGTAAACTGTTGTAAAATAAAAAGAAGAGAAATGGAACCCGACCATAGAACGCGAATGAAACAAGATGGTTTAAAAATAGTAAAATTTATCGGTTCAGGAATATATCAATTTCGTTTTGTGAAATTTTTATTAATTTTACAATTAATAATACAAGGTTCATTGCAAATACTTCAAATTTATTTGTTTCTCTATAAATTAAATTTACAACAATTCATTCATTATGCGCCCATGTTCTGCCTCATGTTTTATGTAAGTATTCATAAGGAAACTAAAGCACACACAAGTTTTGATCAAATTTTTGTGATCGTTTTTGACGTTTTAATGTCCTTCTTGTAAACCTAAAACAAAACAACAGTAACCACCAATGCCGGACTGGACAGGGTGGCTGGGAGAATATTCAACCTCCTGTATTCATAAAGAAACTAAAGCGTATTATATCATCAAAAGTTGAACAAATTTTTTATGATGGACGGGGTAACTAGGGGAATACTTCCTCCTGAGCCAATACGCCTTGGAAGGGCATCGGTGGTAAGTGTAAGCATTAATCTGAAATGAAAAATTCACGTGTTAATGTTAACTTGAAATGGGCCTTTTTCGGTTATCACTTGAAAGGTGGCGATTCTACCTGTACATATTCATCAAATCTTTCTCAGGGGCGAAGTAAACCAGTCCGGCTCTGGTGACCACCGTCCTTTTTCAAAAAAATCGATTCTATTTTTAACAAATTCTAAATATTTCACCTCATTCTATCAAAAATTTCTAACTGGACCATCTTTGCCTGTATCGTTTGCAATCATATTAATTCAGTAAGTACGGCGGCCGCAGTTAATCCCAACGGTCAACTCTGGTTGTGCGGGGTGCAATTCGCGTACAAAATTAACGGATCCCCATGTAGTAAAGGGTCATAGTAATTTGCAGAGCCGTAACTAGAACTTTTAGCGCATATGGCTAAATACAAAAATTACGCCTGATTTCCAGAAGATAAAGGGTAAAGTAAGAGAATCATCGCCTTGATTTCAATTTTTTTCCGCTGATGTACTTTTGCAAGCGGTGAGGGTCACGATTTTACCCTAATAAGGTTCGCAAACCGATCTTCAGCGCCTATAGAGACCTGGCGCCTGTGGCCGGGGCCACACTGGCCAGAGGCTAGTTACGGCTCTGGTAATTTGTATCAGATTCTCCATCCTCTTGTCTCAACATTATATGCCTAAAATTGACTTGTTACAATATTTATTTTACAGAAAATATTGGCCATTTCAATATTATTAGTTGAACCAAAAATGGCAGAAAATTTATTTGATGAACTTTATTTATGGTCAGTTGATAGTACAACAAAAACTACAGAAATGAAAATTCAGAAAGAGATGCAAATTATTGAAATATTTACAGTTCTTAATACGTTGTTCGGTGTTATTGTTGCTTGTGTTTTCTACCTAAATAATGGACAAGATTATGAATTATTTCTGTCAATAAAATTTGTTGTTGATTATTTTCCTAAATATTCAGAAATACTTACAAACATTTATAAAATAAGCTTTTGTTCTTCAGTATTTTCTGTATTTCTAGCACATTGTTATCAAGTCATTTATTATACACAACACATGAAATATCAGGTAATGATGTTAATTGATCTTGTGGGGAAAATAATGGAATGTCCAAATGAATACTTCTTTGAAAGCATACATCCACTTGATAATCCGTTATACCAGAATATAATAAAACATCGATTATTCGCTTTCGTTGAAAGACATCAAGAACTATTGATGTAAGTCTAATATTTTCTTAAAATTGACTTTTTCTTTACAATTGACATAAAATATTTATATTGCAGTAGTGGTCATAAAAAGATTAACGAAATTTCTAATTTTATTATATGTTTCGCATTTTGTGGATTGCTGGCCTGTGCAAGCGGTTTTTTACTTGTAGTTTCGGTAATTATTTGATATTTTTCAAATTACAAACTGCAGAATATTAAAGACTATATGTATATTTAAGGGTGTATACAATTCGTTATATTCTCCACAAATTATTGGTGTATGTATACTTGCGATTTCATCAGGTATAGCATTTACGATGGCCGGGCAATCAATAGAAACTATAGTAAATGCTTATCATTATTATTATTATCATTCTTATTAATATTATAAAGTTATAGTAATATTTTATACTCATTTTAGACTGATAACTCGTATGAGAAATTGCAAGAGATTGATTGGTATAACATGGGTTGTGAAAATCGCAGAATTTATTTAATAGCTTTAATCTGTATAAGAAGGAAAATTGCTGTAAAATTTTCGGAAAATTATTCCATCAACTATGCACTTGGATTAGCGGTTGAATTTTATATTTTTAGACAAAGTACATCCTTTTAAATTAAATTTATTGTATATTTCAGGTTGTAAGAGGAATTTATGGGGCAATTTCGCTCTTTATCAATTTTCAAGAATTTCAAATGGAAATATAAGCTTTTCACAAATACCCAAAATTAAGTAACCAAGAGCGTTTAATCGTTTATTCACATTTCAATGAATGTTTGCCAAGTTTGTGCTACTATCAAGTACTTTCCATTTACCACACATCTTATCATCAAAAGTTGATTTTTTGCACACATACAAATAATATTTCTCATACGTAACATCCCCCCACTCACACTAGCGCGAAATTTTCTTTTTCTACCACCGGCCTCGTAAGTAGGCGATTATTGACCTGTTACTATGGCAGTAAGTGTATTTGTATAAATATCTTTATTAAAATTTCATATCTAATGAAGCTTTCTACATTAATTTTATCCACTTAATGATAATGTATATCAGTGTTATTAATACAGAGG
The DNA here is from genome assembly GCA_037464855.1 of Iselma pallidipennis. Taxonomy (NCBI): domain Eukaryota; kingdom Metazoa; phylum Arthropoda; class Insecta; order Coleoptera; family Meloidae; genus Iselma; species Iselma pallidipennis. Next base: position 10,023 of record JAZBHA010001284.1, on the reverse strand, counting down.
GTCATTAGAAATCATCAACATGATGCCGCGATATTTACACCAATATTTCTTTGATCGAATTTATTAAAAAAATACCACGTCAGTATCCACAAATTCGGTTAATTTCATGTCTACACTTTTGGTACTTTTGTCGGTATTGTTGCCAAGTCAAGTCTATAAACAAAGTTCAGTATGGAATCCAGTGAAAAGAAATTAATGCAAAATGATGAGTTAAAAATAATTAAATTTCTGGGATCAGGAATATATCAGTTTAGACGTGTAAAAATGGGCTTAATTTTATTCTTATTAATACATGGCTCATCCCAAATACTTCAAGCTTATTTATTTATTTATAAATTAAATGTGCAACAGTTTCTTCAATACGCACCAGCATTTTGTGCCACCCTTTATGTAATAACCAAATTAATTTATTGAAGAAAATTACTATTAAGTATATATTTTATAAATTTCTAGCCAATATTAGGAGCTGTAATATTATTGATTGATCCGGAACTTGTTGAAAATTTGTTTAAAGAAATGAAGTTATGGTCACTTGATAATGCAACGACAACAACAAAATCAAAAATCAATAAAGAAATGAAAGTAATTTCAGTTTTTGCAATTATGAATGCAATTGGTGGAATAATAACTGGTTGTGAATTTTTTTTTAACGATTCGCTTGATTCTGAGTTATGGTTAACAATAAAATTTTTCGTTGATTATTTTCCGCGATATTCCAAGATTTTAATTAAAATTTATAAATTCAGTTTGGCCATTTCACTGTTTACTACAATTCTAGCACACAGTTATCAATTTATTTATTATACGCAGCATTGCAAATATCAGGTAATAATGTTAATTGAACAAATAACTGAAATCACGGTGATGGCAGGAAAAAGTAATTCTCTCAGCCGAAATTTAGTTAACGATGATCTATATCAGAAAGAAGTGAAACGCAAATTGTGTTATTTTATTGAACGACATCAGAAGATTTTAAGGTAATTCATGTAGATTCCATGAATGGCACATACTAACGATAAATTGTAGATGTGGTCGTATCAAGATTAACGCGATGTGCAACTATATTGTTTGTTTTGCGTTCTGTGGATTTGTAGCGAGCATAAGTGTAGCTCTTATATTAATTTCGGTGAGAATTTTGATATTTTTTTCTTAATCTCTCGATGATAATAATGATCTCAAACTTAATAGTATTTCTAATGTAATTTAAGGGATCTTCACATGCTTTTCATCGTCTTTACATAATCGGCCTCGGTTTAGTTACTGTTACAACTTTTTCAGGATTTATTATGGCAGGACAATCAATAGAAACTATAGTACCTAAATAAGTTTCTTAAATACGTTTCAAAATTGAAAAACCTGATTTATTTTTAGACTGAAAAATTACATGAAATATTGCAGCAAATCGATTGGTGTAACATGAATATTGAAAATCGTAAAATTTATTTAATTGCATTGACTTGCATACAGAAGAAAATTGTAATAAGATTTTCTGAAAATTATTCTGTCAATTATGCACTGGGATTAGCAGTTAAGTGTTTTCTTTCGTTTTTAAATTCATTTTATATATAAAAATAAGTTTTGTTTCAATATTTTTCAGATTACACGAGGAGTTTATTCGATGGTTGCAACTTTTGTTGGTTTTAAAAGATCCTAATCACTTTAGAATATGCAAATAATTTTCTTTTTTTAATTTCTCTACGAGTTCACCGTCTTATTGCCAAACGTATTTTAATAGTTATTTTTCTACTACAGTGCGGAATGACAGTTTTTCTGACAATAGGAAACTAACATTGAAAGTAGGCTTTTGCCGTACTAGTGCGAAAAAGTCTTCGCCACACGCATTTTCCGCACGCTTGTCAAAAATGCGTGCGGAAAGTACTTTCAACGCCCACTTTCCGTACACTAATGTCATTTTGACATTTATAAAAATCTATCAAAATTTTTGTTATTGTTGTCATTTCGATAGGAAAATTGCCGTTATTTCTGCCCATTCCGCACTTTCATAGAAAAAATAGTATGTAACCCTTTCCGCACTTGTATTACAATATACTATTGTGTAACAAGTGCGGAAAGTATCTATTTGTCGCACGAGGAGTGGAAATTGCAGCTCTCGACTTAGCCTCGCGCTGCAACGACGCCGACGGCGACAAATGTACTTTCCGTACGTGTTACACACAATACTTTTTCTACGATCGTTCTTCAGTTCACAAAAAAATCCATTTTAAGTGAAAAATGAATGCGTATTTGTTTTTCTACCAAAGGCCTCGTAAGTAGGCGATTATTGACCTGTTACTATGGCAGTAAGTGTTGTAGTTTTTTCAGTACATACCTACGTACATACAGCGTTAACGTATGTACGTGTACTGCCAAAACTCCCTGTTTTTATGCTATTTTGTTGTTCCAAAGATTATACACGCTAGTAGAAAGACTATCCACTATAATGATCAAATAGTTCTTGGTTCATTTGTGGTCACTATACACATCATGTGCGTTCTTTATTAACTATTGCATAAAATTAATGTCTTAGATTCTTTAACACTTTCGCTACTAAGAGCGTCTCTGTCGTTAAGGGTTAAGCGTTTAATTGTAATGTATATATATATATATAGTAAATTATTCGATAGGTAAATGATAAATAAAGGTAGATCAGAAACCAAGGCAGTTATTTGGTAAGATCGATATTTAGTTGAAAAGTATACCATTTAATGTATTGTGAAAAAACAATAATCAATAAGTTTAGTAATCATAACATTTGTGACATAAGAAAGACTCATTTACCTTTGAATTACTTTTATAAGTTACACAGCTAATGTGACAGAAGTATTCGAGAATTTGCTTAGAAGAATAATGGAATTTAAATCGAAGAGACAAATGAAACAAGATGGTTTAAAAATAATGAAATTTCTCGGTTCAGGAATGTATCAGTGTTGTTTTGTAAAATATTTATTAATTTTGCAATTAATAATACATGGCTCATTACAAATAATTCAAATTTATTTAATTGCTTATAAACTAAATTTACAACAATTTATTCGTTATGCACCTATGTTCTCCATGATGTTTTATGTAAGTATTTATGTATACCTATATTACTTACAGTAGGTTAAATTAGAGTGTTTGTATATGTGCACCTAACCCTGGGTTTTATACCATATAATAATATACCTAGATCAGTGATCGGCCACCTTTACTTACCGCGGGTCAAAATTTGGAAAATTCACCACTTTATTAGAAGGGTCACATATTAGGGTAGTCATGGTGATATTGGGAAATTAATAATTTTCCAAAATAACGGGTTATCCAAATCTCTTCACGGTTGACTTGATGACCCGCAGGTCATAAGCTGCTTACCACTGACCTAGGGCAAGAACGATAACGTAAATCCAAACTAATATTTTCAACTACAACATCCAGAGAAGCTTTTCCGATTGAAACAATCGTCAAGGTAAATATATGAGAGATAACGTATCACCGAAAATAAATTTTTAGCCAAATAATAATTAGTTGTGCACAATAATTTTCAGAATTATGTGCTGTTGCCAGGGTCGTAGCATCTGGAAGTTCAAGGATGCCTATCCTAGCTACTTCTCTGGCTACGGCCCTGATGGTTACAGACAATGTATACTACTAATGTACCTAAATTCTGTTAAACCGAAATTGTACAATCCTATTATTGCGAAATTGAGGGTTAGGATTAGCTGTAGATTATTCAATTAACCTACGTCCTGATGTATTTCAGTTTGTTAACGTTTTAATAAAAGTAGCTTTGCATGTAACTATTTCAACTTATTTTGAGCCACTGTCTATATAAAGTCTCCTTTTTATTTGTACAGACAAAACATACTTATAATTGCTCAGAAACATGAGATAATTAAATTTTGTAGGATTCATAAGATTATTAAATGATCTTTTAGCAACTACCAATAATTCTTGTGTCTTATCTGTGATATCGAAACATAGTTGAACAGTGTAAATATTGTACGTATAACGATATAATTGATAGAACTGGACGAGGGTCTGAACCTAACAATTTAAGGGCTTCAGACAAGGATAAACGTTTTAAAAAGATCTTATGAAAATATTCTATATAATTCTGTCCAGTTTTTGTTGCAGTACCCTAATTAGACTACTCGTACTTATAGTTATTTAAACGATAACTATAAAATCGATTAATCCCAAATACAGTAAAGCTCACCTATAATGGACTTCTCGGGAACACGATTCTTAGTGCATTGTAGCCGAACTTTCATCTTATCAAAACTAACTATTTATGGACATTAAAAATAAAAGTGCGGCAATAATGAGTAATATGCAATTCATTAACTACCCGTTTAGTTATTTTCTGACAAAATGAATGATTTTTGATGGAATTTTTAATATTCATAGTTCAGCCCGTGCGAAGGGTCTCTGGACTTCGATGTGCATTTCATTTCGTTATAAACGAGTCAACATAAGAGGGTTCATATTTCGTTTATTATAGGCAAGTTTCCATTATAAGGGAGCTGATTATAGGTGGGCTCCACTGTAACGTAATAATCGAGGCATTCGTTGTTATCAATTTCTCTTTTACATACCTATATAATAGGGTTTAGTAACAAAAAAAAAGTAATCAAATAAGTTCGACAAACTACAGACAATGCTGAAACATGTAAAAAACGTTTACTTAATTTAATAGTCTGTTGTGTGCCACGTGTACCTATTCAGTTAATTATGTCTGGAAAAAAGTTAATTAATGACTACTATTTGTTCAATAGTTTTACAGTTTTAATAATAATACAGGATTTGCTTAAAGGTCTAAATTTTAAGAGTATGGGAGGGGGGGGGGTTCAAGGAACCAGAATTATCTTTTATCTGATTGCCACTTTTGATGATCCAAGGCTTCAGCCTTGAAAAAAAACCCTAAATTTTACTTTGCTTGGGGCCCACGACATCCATAATCATCCGCTGCTGATTGGCACATTTTATAATATAACATATAATCACGGGCTGAATGAAGACAATTCTAATCAGCTATTATAAATATTTCTTTTTCAGGCAATGGTAGCTATTTTAACATTAATAATTAAACCAAAATTAGTTCAGAATCTGTTTGAAGAGCTTTACTTATGGTCAACTGACAGTTCAACAAGAGTTACACAAATGGAGATTGAAAAAGAAATGAAAATTAATGAAATTTTTGCAATATTTAATACATTTTTGGGAATTGTTCTTGCTTGTATTTTTTATATAAACAATGAGAACGACTATCAATTATTCCTATCAATCAAATTTCTTGTTGATTATTTTCCAAAATATTCAGAAATACTTTCAAAAATTTATAAAATAAGTTTTTCTTCTTTACTATTTTCTGTATTTATAGCACATTGTTATCAAGTGATTTATTATACACAACATATGAAATATCAAGTAATGATGTTATTTGATCATATAAGTGAAGTAACGGATTGTCCAAAAAAATATTTATTTCAAAACATTCATCCAATCGATAATTTCTTACATCAAGATGAAATCAAATATCGATTATTCTATTTTATTAGAAGATACCAAGAATTATTGATGTAAATTCAATGCTTTTCTATAATTTACCATTTATTTAAAATTTATGCGAAATGTTATCTATTGCAGAAATGGATATAAAAAAATTAACGAAATTTCTAATTTAATTGTTTATTTCTCATTTTGTGGATTATTGACTTGTGCAAGTGTTTTCCTTCGTGTTGTTTCGGTAACTATTTCATATCCTCATAACTGAAAGGTTCAAAATATTAAGAAAAATGAATTTAAGGGTTCCTATGGTTCGCTGGATTACCTACAAATTGTTGGTTCATGTGTACTTTCTATGACATCATCTTCAGCCCTTATAATAGCAGGACAATCCATAGAAACTATAGTAAATATCTAAAATTATTATAATATTTGTACAATGACATGGTAGGCGATAATTAAGACTTGCTATGTAGGATAATTTATTGATCAAAATATTTAACACTTGGAGAGTCAGGAAGCTGTAAAAGGAATTCTCTCATAGAAAAAGAGCAATTGCAAAATAAATAATGAACTGTTCACTTGAGAGATGCAATTTTTCCTGATTACTCTATTACTGTCATTTTTACACCATTTCAATATACAAGGCAACTACTTATTATTTATAATTTATTTTAGACTGATAATCTTAATGGAATACTACAACAGGTTAATTGGTATGATATGAATTATGAGAATCGTAGGATCCATTTAATTTTATTAACGTACGCAAACAGGAAAGTTGCAGTAAAATTTTCGGAAAATTATTCCATCAATTATGCACTTGGATTAAAAGTAATTGTTTATATTTTTTAATTTTTTTCTGGTAATTAATTAATGTGTATCTTTCAGGTTATAAGAGGAATTTACGGTGCAATGTCACTCTTTATCAGTTTTCAAAGAAGCTAAAATTTCAGATAAAGTCATATAAATGTATGCACGATCCAGATTCATGAATTTTTTTGAATTTTTCGCATTACACAAACACCTTGCACACAAACCTTACAATTTGTAGGTAGCTTTCAAGCATAATTTGGAAGAATACTTTACTATACATATTTATAATAATTAAAAGTCAACGCTCACTTGATTATAAATTTATTAGATCATTCGGTATTAATTATGTTACTGGGGCACGGAACATAGATATTACCTATAGCAATATTGATTAATTTGCGCAAAAAATCTATCAGCCGATGCAATTTATAAAAGCTGCATGACAAGTGATCACGCTATCAGAGCAGTCACAAATGGATAAATTCGAACAACCGGGAAACATTTTAATAATTTGCAAATGTATTAACTGTATTAATCACAAATCTATATTCGAAAATAAATCTAAATCAGAAACGATGCTTACGTGTTTTCTTATTAATTGACCAAAAATTAACGTCCATAACAAATTTTAGATGTTTTCACACGAACAGACTACGGAACAGGCACATTTTGGCGTAAATGATGACAGTTTGAAAAGAGAACAAAGTATTGAATACTATAACATTTACATACATTTAAGAATTTCAAATGAACCTGTAAATATGTAAATCACTGATAAATTAACAAACCCATTATTAATTAATCAGTATGTCATTAACAATAGTTAAACAGAGACAACAAAAGTTCGACAATGAGCAAGGTAATTAACAACCATTAGACTAGGTTAACAATTAAAAATTTACAACATCCTTATACCTGCATAATGACAATAATAATAATAATGATGATAATATGTACTTAATAACGGTTCTTTTTGGTTTCGATCTGTTTTATAAGTTAGCTGTATAAACTGAAACAAGTTAGAGTGTTTTAATAAAAGTACGGAATAGGACGAAAAATGGAGTTTAATCATAAAACAAGAATGAAACAAGATGGTTTAAAAATAATAAGATTTATCGGTTCAGGAGTATATCAATTCCGTTTTGTAAAATTTTTATTAATTTTACAATTAATAATACAAGGTTCATTTCAAATAATTCAAATTTATTTATTTCTTTATAAACTGAATTTACAACAATTCATTCACTATGCACCCATGTTCTCCGTCATGTTCTATGTAAGTATTCATGAAGAAGGAAAAGGGCGTGTCAAGGCAAAACGTATATTTTACCATCAAACAAAATTGGTGTTTTAAACTTGTTTCTGATTTGCCGAGGGCAGAGAAATTAATGACTAGTTTGAAACTTTCGCTTTGTACACACTGATCCGGAACTGTTTCAAATTTGTACTGATCTTCCCACCGTCCAGTCATGTTTGCCTTTGTCCCAATATTTTATTCACTTATTACACTATTAAATTTTCAGGGAATCTTAGCTGTTTTAATATTATTAATTAAGTCAAAATTGGTAGAAAATCTATCTAATGAGCTTTATTTATGGTCGATTAATAGTACAACAGAAATTACAGAAATGAAAATTCAAAATGAGATGAAAATTATTGAATTTTTTACAATTCTTAATACATTGTTTGGTTTTATTGTTGCTTGTGTTTTCTACATAAATAATGGACAAGATTATGAATTATTTCTGCCAATAAAATTTGTTGCTGATCATTTTCCTAAATATTCAGAAATACTTACAAACATTTATAAAATAAGTTTTTGTTCTTCAGCATTTTCTGTATTTCTAGCACATTGTTATCAAGTTATTTATTATACACAACATATGAAATATCAAACAATGATGTTAATTGATCTTGTGGGGAAAATAATGCAATGTCCAAATGAATACTTTGTCGAAAACTTACATCCAATTGATAATCCGTTGTATCAGAATGTAATAAAACATCGATTATTCGACTTCATTGAAAGACATCAAGAATTATTGACGTAAGTCCAATATTTTCTTAAGATTGAGCTTTTTTTACAATTTATATTAAATATATTGCAGTAGTGGTCACAAAAAGATTAACGAAATTTCAAGTCTAATTATATATTTCGCATTTTGTGGATTGCTGGCCTGTGCAAGCGGTTTCTTACTTGTAGTTTCGGTAATTATTTGATATTTTTCAATTTAAAGTCTGCAGAATATTGAATACAATGTGTTCATTTAAGGGCTTCTACAGTTCGTTAGATTCTCCACAAATTATTGGTGTATGTGTACTCGCAACTTCATCAGCTACAGCAGCTATAGCAACTGGGCAATCTATAGAAACTATAGTAAATATATTATTTATTATATCAATATAATTTTTGTTATGAATAATCTGAACATTTTAGACGGATAACTCTTATGAGACATTGCAAGAGGTTGATTGGTATAATATGAATTGTGAAAATCGCAGAATTTATTTAACAATTTTAACGTGTGCGAAAAGACAAATTGCAGTTAAATTTTCTGATAATTATTCCATCAATTATGCACTTGGATTGGCGGTTGAATCTTATATTTTTAGATAAAACATCTTCAAAGTGAATTTATTATTTATTATATTTTAGGTCGTAAGAGGAATTTATGGAGCAATTTCACTCTTCATCAATTTTCAAGAATTACAATGAATATTTGCATGGTTTTGCTAAGTTTATACTACTGTCAAGCTCACATCCTAGCACCAAACGTTCTTTGGACAGTTTACATGCACACAGATCATTATATACTACTTACAAATGCATACAAACTATGTAAATCATGAAGCATCTCTCATTCAAACGCGGAAGCGAAAATATTGAATTATTTGAGTCAATAATGCCGAATGTGAATGTGTTAGTAAATTAAATAGTGGCTTCTTAATTGATTTAGTCGTGTTATATGATACAAAGAAATTATATTTAAATGTTAAATGAATACAAAGAAATAGCAATGATACTAAAAATACAAACAGTATTTTCTATTCAATACAAACATTAACTATACATAACAACCTAACACCCTAGACAACTCCCAGATACTTTGATATTACAATGACGATATTTATTCATTTAGATCATTGCAGTCTTTACCAACACTTCCCCTCAATGAACTAAATCCTAATAAATTACAAAATTTTTTATGTTTTGTTTTAAATAAACTTTTGGTTAATATATCAACTACCATATCTTCAGTTGGAACATAATTCGGATTTATGAGTCCTTTTTCATAACATTCACGAATATAATGATATTTTATATCAATATGTTTACTCCGATTATGCATAATAGGATTTTTTATGAGATGCTGAGCACTAATATTATAAATGAGACTAATATTATCGTTATTTAAAATGATTGGTTTTTTCACTAAACCTTCATATCCGATTTCTTCTATCAATCTTTGTAAATAGATTGATTCTTTACACCCTTGTGACAATGCAATATACTCTGCTTCTGCGCTGGACAGTGCTACACACTGCTGTTTCTTTACTTCCCAGCTTATAGCACAATCAGCTAATTGAAATACGATACCAGTGCAACTTTTTCGATCTGATCTATCAGAAGCCCAAGCTGCATCTATATATCCTTCTAATGCTTTATTTGACTTCTTAAACTTTAATTTATAATCTATAGTACCTTTTAAATATCTTAATATG